>JACEIK010004896.1:0-95926 GCA_018107945.1 Datura stramonium
ATGATCCACAACGCTAAGACTTACTAACTTGTCGAAGAACAACTTCACATACCTTAACCTCGAGTTATCCGACTGTCGGACGAGGCTCGGTCAGTACTCCTGCTATTTCTCCCAACTGCATTCATAAAAATATCAATTAGCACTAAATACGACGTTATTCTGAAGGACGATGTCACTTTCGATATAATTGTAGCCTAAACTTAGGCTTATCGAAAGACGGTCGAAAACTTGCTATTTTTCAGAAGTCCAGAAGGGAGAAGTATTCACTCCTTTCTGACTGAGGAGCGTGAGACACTAGTTTTGGAGCAATTCTACTTTACTTAGTCCGGTAGCTCGACGATTCGTCGGCGTATTTCGTGAAACAAAATCCGTAAGAATTCTCCTAGCGCTAAATACCTCGGTACACGAGGTTAATTTTGGATTTGGACTACGTTTGGCGAAGCAATCGGACGGTAATTATATCATCTCCTTCGTCTCTCCCTATTTCACGTTTTCTGGAAGTTATTTTATGGAAATAACATCACAAACCGAAGTTATATACTTGGACACTATAAATCGCATTCAGGGAATGCGATTTATAAATCATATTCTGGAATGCGTTTATAGATTGCATTTCTGGAACGCAATTTATAAGTCGCATTTTGCCTTGCGACGCGCCGACTTGGCGCTTGTCGATCTTTCCCCGTGCCTTTTCTAGCATATATGGCTTTCAAATATTTCTTAACCAACACGCGAATAGGCCATCTATGTCAGGAATTTGAGTGTAACGAGATGTCGCCCAAATTACACCTCGAAATTGAGATATAAAAGCGTCAATGTCAAATATATAACCTAACAAAGGTTGAGGTCGATCCCACGAGGGGAATATGGAAAGAACTTGAGTTAATGCGATTAGCTATTACTATCGGATTACTTATTTCCTAGGGGAAAAGAAATAAAATAATAAACAAGAGTAAAGAACAAGTAGATGCTTAAATCAATTTTGGTTTTGTATTCAATCCAGCAAATTGACTGGAAATTTCCCAAGACTTCATAACCACAGACTTTTACACTAGTGATCTATTCGATTGTTTAGCATGCAATATCCAGTAAGTTAAGTTCACCTAAATGGTTGATCCCTATCTAGATAATTATCACTACGCAACTTGGTCCGTACTCTGGGTGTATTCTTAATTAACCCTTACCCTTAATATCGGATTAGTATTCCCGGACAAATTCAGCTATTAGATGAGGATTGATAGCCTCAAATCTCTGTTAATCCCTTTTCCCATTCCTACCCCCTTGATCCGGTAAGTAAGAATAAGGCAAGTTCTAATGTTTAACCGTTAAGAAATAATTAAAATGAAGGAAAAATAATACATGCATTAAACCCCGTTCAAGAATCACTAAGTGTTTAACCTATGTGTATTAATTCATCATGGTTCCCCAGCCCTAGTTATGGGTTTAGCTACTCAGGCTTGAATAATCACAATCACAAAATATAGAATAAATTATAATTGTAACTTACAAAAACTTCGTAAAAGAAAACCACTTGAATTGAATAAAACTCCAAAACCAATGAACAAAACTTCAATGTCGTTTGATTCCCAAAATCAGTACAAAAATTACGAACTTTGTTTCTTGAACTAAGAAAGATCGATGTAACACTAAAATCCACGTGAAAGTAGTAAAAACTAAACTCTCCAAAAAATAAACCTATATTGTCTTTATAGTTCCAAACTAATCTTATCTAGCGAAATTGGATTAGGTGGGAAGGGTAATGGGCCAAGTAACGACTCGTTGGGTCTCCCAACGAGTCGTGTTCAGCAATCAATCGTCGCCAGTAGACCCAGTCATGGTAACGGGTCACCCAACGACTCATCGTGTTAGGGCATGAGTAGTTAGGCCTCTCGTGGTCTTGGTTCTCCAAAATTTGATGCACATGAGATTCATACGGTGCTATCCACGGCGATTAGTCCAATCATCGATGACTCGTTACATCTTCCGTTGCCTTCACTGGATACTTTTCAGAAATCCTCTTCCCAGTCTTCCTGGCGGCTCAACAACAGTTGAGACATAACAAGTCGTGCACTTCGGCCAGATTAAGTCTGCTTTGTTTCTCATCTTTAAAACTTGATCTTCTCTGACTCAGGAGCGAGTGGTGGTGGGGCTAACGACTCATGGCTAGAGGCATCAGCCTTTAGTTCAGTCCATTTATGCCTTACTTTGTCTATTTCCAGTTCGAATCTGTTTTTTCTGCAACATTTAACACAAACACATCATATATACATAAACATACCGAAATTTACATATTATACGAGTTTTAAGTGTCGAAAGTGTCGTAAAATCATGACACATCTTCCCTCAACTTAGAACTTTTGCATGTCCTCAGGCAGAAATAAAATAAAATAAATAATTGACGCTTCAATCAAAAGAACTTTAGAAAACTTACGGCAGTCACAACTCTTCACATCAGTTAAATTTTCTAACCCTTCCTTTATCATAAAAACTCAAATCATAATGCATGAAGAATTTTCAACCATGACCTGGAGGAATGAAACAGCCAAAAATGCGCAAATGCTTGTAACCATACTCTATAGCATTGGCCCGGACAGTTTGTAGACAATTTTGTTGACCAAATGCTTTCACCTCAAAGAAGTCCCACACTCACTCATGTGTATATGATTATATCAATGTATTTCTCTTGGGACTAGGTAAGATCACGCTCGCTCTCTCGAGAGAATTTCTAAGCGTATTGCATGCAATACCATAGGCGCATTTACTTTCAATACCTCAATTTTCAGATGAGATAACCAGGATCACTATAGGACTTTTAAGCATAAGATAGCTTTCGGATTCGGTATGGTACATATGGGACTAGTAGCTTAACCCTCTTTGGCACTACACACGCCTTGACTCCACTTTTAACCTTTCTTTCATATTTTCTCCCTTTTTCCTTTACTTGCTTCTTCTGTTATTTCCGTTTGCAACTACGAAACGGTGTTTCTTCTTTCAAAGCATTCATTACTTTAACATTTTCTTTTTTTTCTTTTCTTTCTCTTTTTCTTTTTAACAACATTTTTGCTTTTTTTTATTATGCACCTTCACTTTTTGCTCTTTCATGTTCATTACTCAGTCCTCCATCCTACTTTTCCTATACCCCTATGATAGCCACCCTCAACATAGGCAATTTGCCTGAGTTGAGGTTCATAATGTCAAGGAGGGACACGAGCCAAAAGCAGGTTCATTTTAATCAAAGGAAGGTGAATTGGTGTAAACAAAAGGTCAATTAAGCTCAAAAATTTGGATCCAAGGGATATTTATTTCTTGAGTGAGTCTTTTAAGGCTAAAGTAAGCTCATTAATAAAAAATGGCCTAGGATCGCTCTAGATTTCCCATCACTCTATCTCGGTATGATTGACCAGAAGGCTGAGTTCTAGATTGACACCTGGCTGTGAATTTAACTATTAAATCTCCTCAAACATAGCACAAGTCAACATCATCACTTTTACTAACTGCTTATTCAGGTACAACCATACAATGGTAAACATGTTCATAGTTTTACTGCTATTCAAAGATTCACAAAGGTCATATGATTTTAACACACATAAAAAAATTTAGAAGGGGTATCACATTATCGGTTCAACTAAATTCAAAAATTCATGCTCTTGACTTGCCTTAATTTCACCTAATTTTCTTTCATTGACTACAAACAAACACAAAAACATAAAAAACCTAAATGTGCCGGTTCTACTAGATAAAAGGAACAGCCGAGGAAAAAAAATATGCGGCAAGAAAAACCCTCGGGTTATGTTGGCCAAAAATACATAAGGTATATCCGCCCAGCCCCATCAAGAAAAGCATGTGTAGATCCTCGGCATATATATATATATATAAAGCAAAACCATGGAAATAGGGAACATACACATGCAACCTAGGTGTGGAGGCACAGTGGGGTGGAGGTGAAATACTCCTCCCGGTGTCTCTCAGGCTCTGTTACCAGAAGCGACAGAGTGCATTTTGAGCTCCAAGCGACCATTACCCTCTCCACACGAGCTCGGCCCCCTTACAACCCTACGGCCCTGCAATCGAGCCTCCTCTGGATAACTACAACTCTGTCTCCATGTCTCTCCGCTCTCACTTGGCGACGGAGCGAGACAGTCCTCCTCCTCAAAACTTCGCCTCCTCCACAGGCCTCACTGCCACTGTCTTGCGCCAGCTCCTCAGTGCTGAAGTCAAATATCGGTGGTAGCTCTTCTTCGCTCTCACCTCAATCAGAGCTTTGGTGGAGGATGCGCTACATCGTGCGGACAACTCCGCACACACCTATGCTCCTAAGCGGCGCTACCTCCATACCACCTTGCCAGCTCGGGCGCCTATAGCCATGCTAGGCGCTCATCCATCATCTCTCAAAGCATCTAGCGGCCATGCACCGAGCTAGAGAGAGCCTCCAACTCCTTTATGACGACTTAACTTGCTCCATCAGCACCTTAACTTGCAAAGCGTGTGTGCTTGTTGTTTCTCGGCTTTACCCGGCCCGTCTAGCCATGTCGGTTAGAATTCTTTGGAAATAGTGACTGGGCAGGATGAAGAAGCACTAAGGGTGCAATAGGTGGTCGAGGTGCGGCATTTATGGATGATGACTCTGGAATCTCGCGAATCACGAGGGAATATCAACTGCATACATAGCCTCGAGCAGCTACCCATCTCACGGCCTCTGTGGGCTCTACTCCCGCCATCTCAGTAAATAAGCGGCATCGGTCTACATACATTGCTCAATGCCTGCCAATATGGTCGGCCTCGACAGATGCAGGCTGACTCCTCGCTCTCGATGCTCGGGTTTGTGTCATCTCTTATCAACTCGATATCGGTTATCTTGTGAACTAATATATGCGATCAACCGGTAAGAAACTACGGAACCTTTGACTCTGACGAGTCTATCAACGAAGGCATGAAGGAATGGTAGTGCCATCATTTGCTCGCCCGCTCTTCGAATCTCTTCGGCAATATACATGGGAAATTTATGGCGTACCCTCCATGATGCTAGCTACGGTGCAGCTACATCCCAGGTGAAAGAGCGTTATCATTGCTGGTTAGTACCGGCCTATGCCCGAGCTCAAGGACCACCAAAATTTAGCTTAAAAATTCAATGTGGCCTTCTTTATACAGGACTCGGTGCCATGCAACCATTCGACCAACGTACATCTTGTGGCAATGAATCGTGGCGGTAATTAATCTTTGCCCGATTCGTTCCTCACTATTTAACTCTTACAATTCTTCACTTTCTTGAGGCTCGAAAAATCTATGATTGAACTTCCGGTTATATTCATGGGGGCATGATAGTCTGGCCCATAAAGCGTCGGAGATGGTCCTCTCGGAGATGTCTACGGCATCTCCCGAACAAACACCTGTGTTAGCGGGCCTCTTCTTCCAGTTGATGTCCCGTGATTTCACGACACTTTCGGCAGCTTAAAACCAAGAAACTATACACATTACGGGTATGTTTATGTAGATATGATGCATTTGTGTTAATGTGCAGGAAAATGAGTTCGAATGGGAAATAGGCTAAGTAAGGCAGAAAGGACTGAACAGAAGGTTGCCAGTACGTCACGAGTGTCGTCCCAAGAGAGCGACTCGTGCACGTAGTCATGGGAAAATTAAGACTAAATGAAAAAAGGGAAACAATGCACTAAACGGATTGAAGACATGGCTCGTTACGTCAGTAACGAGTTGTTAATCGATCGTGAAGGCGAGAAGAAATTCTGAGAAAAATCCCGAGTAAGAAGGCAACGACAGGTCTAATGAGTCGTCGGAGTATTGAGACGACTCATCAAGAGCACTAGGATGAATCATCGAGGTGCTTGGAAGTTTGGTGAATCAAGACCACGAAAGGCCTAATGACTTGTGCCCGGCCACGATGAGTCGTTAGGTGACCCATTACGACGATTGGGCCTATTGCTGAGGACGGATGATTGCATTGGCCACACGACTCGTTGGGAGACCTTGAGTCATTACCGCAGCCCCGTTACCTTGACACGGAATCCATATTTAAGATTTAGGAGAAGATTTATTTCGAACTATAAATACAATTTTTAGGTTTATTTTTCATATGCAGTTATTTTTACCAACTTTCACATGAATTCTAGTGTTGTTAACAATCATTCTTGGTTCAAGAAACAAAGCTTACAATTTTGTTCTTGATTTTGGGAACTAATCAACATTGGGTTTTTGTTCATCAAGTTTGGAGTTATATTCAATTTACTTGGTTTCTTTTATGAATTTTTGTAAGTTGCAATTATAGTTTATCTACTATTTTGTGATTGTGATTATTCAAACATGGTAGCCAAACCCCATAACTAGAGTTGTGGGAACCATGATGAATTAGCACACATAGGTGAAACCGTGATTCTTGAATGAGGTTTAATGCATGTATTATTTTCTCTTTGTTTAATTATTTCTTAACGGTTGCAAGCGTTAGAACTCTCCCTTATTCTTACTTACTGGATCAAGGGGGTAGTGAATGGTAAAAGGATTAACAACGGAGATTTGAGACTATCAACCCTCATCTAATAGCTTGAACTTGTCGAGGATAGCTAATCCGATATTAGGGGTAAGGGGTTAATTAAGCATACACCCGTATACGAACCAAGTTGCATGGTGATAATCATCTAGATAGGGGACTAACCATTTAGGTGAACCTAATTAACTGATATTGCATGTTAAACACCCGTATTTGAAGTCTTGGGGAACACAATCCTAGTCAATTTGTTGATTGAATACAAATCGAAGTTGACTTAAGCATTTAGTAGTTTTTACTCTTGTTTAGTATTTTATTTCTTTCCCCCTTAGGAAAAAAGTAATCCGATAGTAACATCCATTCACATTAACTCCAATTTCTTTCCATATTCCTTGTGGGATCGATCTAAACCTTCGTTGGATTCTATATTTGACATCGACTGCTTTATATCTCAATTGCAAGGTGTAATTTGGGTGACATCAAATTTTGGTGCGGTTGTCGTTAATACGGCTAAGGCTTTTTTTAATTATGTTTAGCTTTACTATTGGTTCTTATTTCCTTTTATTATTCTTTTGTTGTTTTTGTTTTAATGGGGTCTTAGGTTCGTGCATGCCCGGTACTAGGAGCCCAAGAAAAATTCCAGTTCCGTCGATCTGCGAACTTGGCGGTTCTTTATGCGCCCCCATTTTCACCGATCGGGATACACCATGTGACAACTCTTAAGGGTGAAAAAAGAAGAGTCACCACCTAACTGGATTAAGGTGCGCGTTAGGGCACCATTCTAAATTAAGTTTGTTACCTAGGTTACCGAGTGAGGCAAAGGGCTTAAATTACCGAAAGGAAGGTGTTAGGTACCTTTAGAGGTCACAAATGTGTGGTTCCGGCAGTTATTAATGGGGAATTTACTAGAAGTAGTAAACAAGATCAATTATTTTATTTTAAAAACTAATGTATCTATATATTTAAACAACGCCTTTATAAAAAGGAAAAGATAAATCATTTACTAATTAATGCAAACTAAATGATGAAATGATAATTGGATTCATTTGATAATTAAGCAAATAAAGTTATTTTAAACAAATAAACATCCAACTTAGATTATTACACTAAAGGATATGAAACTTAAATGATAAAATAAAAAAATTAAAAAAATTAAAAAAATTAAAAATATTTTTAAAAAAATACTTTACTAATTAATAGGCTAGATTTTAGACTAGCGAGAAGGAGCAAGTTAAACCATATTAAAATAATAACAAACTTGGGCCTCCCATGATAGCTAAGTGTCACATAAATCTTAACTTCCAAGAGCAAAGAAAAAGTTAGAAATTAAGAATTGTAAATAAGAATTTATAACAATCTAAATACATTTAAAAAATAATATTTTTGAAAGTTTAAAATGCTTGTTGCTTTATAGGGATGATAACACGATATGATGAATCGTGAAACTTCAACAACGGGTAATTTAGTCGTCCTTAAGTTAAAAATATTGATAATAATACATCTGAATACAAAAAAAAAATTAAATATTTTGCCTTAAAGACTTAAATCTTAAAATATAAACACATAATAATATTTATAAATACATAATAAAATGTTTAAAAAAATCCTTTTGATTTGATATGACTTTGAGGAAGGGTGAAACTGTTCCTAAAAGTTTAGGGAATTAAACCTCGTAATTCCTTTTACTTTCCCATTAACTATAGGTTAAGAGATAGTATTTTCATAAAAAAATATATTACACATATTTTTCACAAGGAGTAATAACGTCACAAGTAAAATATAACCAAATGATTTTTGTGAAAAAAATAAAAAAAAAGCAATCTAGCAAGATTAAGGGAAGGAAAGATCTAAGCAAGCAACCAAATAAACCCTGCCCCCCTTAAAATGTCCCATTCACTATATTCATTGTTCATACATGATTATTACAAATCGAAGTGTGAGAGAGAAATTGAGAGGATAAGGTGAAATATTTAAATGCCTCGTGGTTCTTCATCCTCGAATCCCAAAGCGACACTTCAACGTGCCCAAATAAAGGTAAGTAAAGAGGCCTTACTTCCAAAGACTCAACAAACACATGAAAATATATATAAAAAAACAAATGTCATACATATAGCATTGATTGATAAATGACCATCAACAAACTTACATACTTCCAAATAACACATGAATCATTTTGATAACTAGAGAATAACACTAAAAATAAATAACTAGATGAACTAACCAGTTAGGGACTGATTAAGAATAAAGAAACGCATGGCCAAATAATGAATCAAACAACAAAAGAAAACAAAGTCTCAAAATCAATCAACCTCTTTAAGTATTAAAAAAAAGTAAATCTTTTTGGCTAGATAATTGTGGCGTTAAAGAAAATAGTAAATAATAGTCTTGCCTAAGAACTATTAGGTCTAAGTCTCTTCCCTTTTTTAAAAAAAATGGGGGTCCTTTTATAGCTCCGATCTAAATGGGTAAATAAAAGAAAAGGTTAATTAATTCAATCAATTAAGTATAGAAGAAAAAGAGATAAAGAAAATCAAGCCAAAAGGATCTTTTCCTTGATGCGGTAGAAACCATTATGAAAAAAAAGATTACTATAAATAAATATAAATAAATAATAGAATCAAATAAGAAAAAATCGAATCGGATCTTTTATAATTGTAACCATAATAATTAAGGGAGGGAATAATTAGTCAAAAATGTTCCTTGGAATAGGTATTCCTATGTAAAATAATTTATATTTACCATAATTAAAGTAGTCAATATCAACTATGTACAAAAATACCTAAATTACCAAAAAATAAATACTGAAGATTATTATCACAAATATTTTGTAAAGTGCGAGAATCTTGGATTACCATAATTGAAAGGTGTGCTAAGGGACCGATAATAGAAGAGGAAGGCCAATCAAGAGATCAATAGGGAAAGGAAATGTTTACACTAATCAGCTATAAAATTTTCTTTAACTAGCAAGTGGTATCAATCAATCATCAAATGTATGAATAAATTACTCTAATAATGCGAAATATCATGAGTTTAGAATATATAAAAAAATCAAAATAGAATTACTCTAATAATACATTGTGCTACAAACCAACCACTTCCCATCATAACGAGAGACAAGAAGAAAGATACAAAGAGCTTATCTAAGAGAATAATTCATCACGATGAAGAAATTTTAATCAAATCCAAATATTAGATTTAATGTTCAAGCTTAGTCAAACAACCATAATAACATTTTACAATTCAGACAAAACGACATTAGAAATATCCAACAATTATGAGCAGTGAAATTCTAATTAGTGAAAATCTAAAATGCTCGGCTTGACAAATAGACTCTTGGACAACTTTACCAGTTTGCTTAGTAAATTAAAAACTTGAACTCCAACACGAATACATAAACATTTTGGCTAGACTTTAAGCAAGGCGAGTCAAAGGAAGTAGAGGCTCAAGAAAAAGCTTTTAATACCTTAAATGTTACTCAGAAAATCATATAAGCACAAGGTAAACTTTAAGATGTTAGAAAGACTAGAACAATTTTTGTCATGCATTAATGTTTTGGCAAACAAGAAAAATTTTTAAGATTACATGCAGCTCTAAATAGACAATTAACAAATAGCTATGCACAACTAAGATAACGGGTAGTATTATCAAACACCTTAAAACTCAAATCAATATTTATACATGTGTGTGTGGAGAATGCGCTATTACTCAAAATAAAGCATGTATACAATTGACATACATGTTTGGACACAACTAAATTATATTCAAAAGAGCACTTTTGAGTGTATGAAAATCTTATGTAGACATGTTCCCATGAATTAAAATGAACAGATAGTCAACTCATAAAAAGATAATAATCGAAAACTAATAGTCGACAAGCTCTGCACTTTCGTAGAATCAAGATAAAATTGATCTTGAAGAAGGGTTGCAGGAAATTTTACACATTAGAAGTATTGTCTTGCTTGAAATTATGAGTTGAAGGAAAAGGATGAGCAGCAGTAGTAACACAAGTAGCAAAAGGAATGGCCCGGCGCTGATAAACAACGGTAACCTTGATATATTTATTTCATTGGGCTTTATATTTCAACATGCTGAAAACAATTACTTTTCTAGCAAAATGATAAGTCAGACTTTAAGAAAAACATACAATCCTACTTGCCTGCAGCATCAAACACATGTTAGTAGCATATTTACCATAATGATCACTTGCTATTTGAAGCAAAAACTTTCGTAACAATTAAAGAAGTTGGAAAGCGAACAACGAGTCTAAAGTCAATTCAAAGGGAAAACATCCCAAATTTGTGGGTGTCATGCTCCCAAAGACGATGAGGGAGGCGACGGGGAGGAGATGGTGGTGCGGCTGCCATGTTGGTTTGGCCAGGAGAAAAGAAAGAGGGAGATCTGGGCGAGGGGTGTTGTGGTAGAGGTGAGGAGGAAGGGGTGCGGGCGCTTCGCCGTTTTGCTGCCTCCGGCGAAGAGGAGAGAAGATGGAGAGGGAGGTCGGCGCAAGTGTTGTTTTCGTTAGTGGTGGTGAAAGAAGGTGGGCGGCGGCGCTTGTGCATTTTCGGTCAGAAGGGTTCAACGGAGGAGGAAGGAGAGGTGTTGTTTGGAGGGTGAGTACGGTGTGTGACGCTGGTTTTTTGGTCGAGAGGAGAGGGGAAGGGGATCCAGCGACCGGCGCGAGGAGAAGGAGGAGAGGATCAGCGGCTAGGGTAAGGAAGAGGGAAAAGGAGAAAGTGATTTAGGGTTTGGGGGGTAATGTAACTAAGCCAGAAAAATGGGTTAGAATTAATTAGGGTCGTCCGATTAAAATGGATAAGCGGTTGAGATTAAATTCTAGAGATAGATAGGTCAGGTACTTGGAGTTAATTGGGTTAGGAATTATTTTAGGCTGTAATTGTATTTAAATAATGACTAAACTTGATCAAAAGTGGCTAAAATTGACATAATTGAATAGAAAGTGGCCAGATCTTAAATAAATTGAATGAAATTGAATAGAAATGGCTAGAATTTAAATAAATTGGATGAAATTGGATTTAGCTCTTCATTAAATTAATAAATATACTAAATTTGTAGATAAATAAATAACAAATAATAAAGAAGTAGTTTAACTTATAGAAAATCATATAAATATTATTATTAATAAATAAACATTCATAAATCTTAGTATACTTATGTAAATATCATATAATTAAATTATTATATTTATGAATAAATTAATAGTAGAAAAATAAAAAAATAAAATCAAATATTATAAAAATTATATTATTAACATAAATAATTTATAAATTTGAGTAATATTATTAGTCACATAAATTTGTAAAAAATTTAGTAAAATTAGATAAATAATTTAAGTAAAGAATATATTTCAAAATAAGGGGCGCATATTAATACGACATATATTATATACGACATAATTATTTAATATCAAAAATTAAAATTAATATGAGTCATATATATGTAACTTGAAATAATTTTCACAATATTATGATAATAAATTATTTTATAAAGATAAAAATGAAATTTCGAATATTTGCGTAAAATAAATAAATAAAGTATATACATATAAGCAGCATATTAAGGCGTAGGTAGGCCAAGATTGGGTGTCAGCAGACACTAAGGAATCTAAGAATGGCGAACATACAGGAACATGAGACGGTGGACAAGCCACAACGAGAATGTTGGCGGAGGAGCAAGCTCGGGCTAGAGACCATGAGTTAGCTAAGGTTTCTGAAGAGCAACGTCTAGCTACCAAAGAAGAGCGAGCTAGAAGGAGCAGGTCGAACAACGAGACAGGTATTTCGATGAGGATGATGATCTTTGATATAGAGCGAAGAAATCGGTACCCTTGGAGCTATTTTCCCTCCCTCTTTGCCTGTTTGAGACAAAATTTGATATTACAAGTGATCCAACTGCTCAACATGAAGGGAATATTTGCCGGTTCGCCTGTGATGATGCCCATACTCATGACAAATTTCGTGGGTATACAAGGCATACAAACAATAGAAATTGAGCAGGGGATACAATCAGGGCGGGGTTATTTCCTTTTCGTGGGAGTAAGGCAACAATGTGGTTGGATGAGCTACCAAATGATTCTATCACTACTTGGGGGAGCTTAAAAGAGCTTTTCTTGAAATATTCTTCCCACCTTCAAAGCGTTACGAAATTTGAAAGATGAGATATATAACTTGAGACGGTGAATTGAGGCACTTCACGAGACATGTTTGTGTTTCAACAAGAAGCTCAAGGGTTCCTAATCACAAGATTCCGAGATGATACATTGTTGGAAGTCTTCTATAGGTCTCACCGAATGTTACTAACTCCAAGGCGGTGGCGATACCATCTCTGGCGGAACCTTTATGAGTCACGCTTATGCGAAGGCTGGCAGGTTGCTTGTGAGAATCACCAAAGTAACCCCGCAGCACGAAGAGTGAGTCCCATTTGTGGTTCTTATCACGGTAGGTATGTACGAAACGAGAGAAAGGATGAAGAAAGAGATTAAGACATTGCTGAGATAAAGACCACAATGGGGTTGCTTACTAAGCATGCAGTGAGATCGGAAGGCGAGAAAGTTAATGTTGTGGGTTCTCGGGGGTAAGGCCCTAAGAAATGATAGAGGTGAATCGAGATGGAGGAAGCTAACTATACGAATGATCAAAGGAAATTTGGTTTTCGGACCAAAAGCCCAAGGAACCAAGACCCGCAGCGTCAGGAGATCAAGGGAACCAAGAGTCGGGAACTGTACAAGGATAACAATTACAACCGAGGTCGATAACTAAGGGCAATAGAGACTAGAAGAAGCTGAGGAGTACAAGAATGATTGAAGCTGGTCTGTATGTTCCTCCAAGAACCATGAGCAAAAGTCTAGTGGTTCAAGGGTTAGAATACATGTTGTCCGAGGTACTTAAGTAGATGGAGGAAAATAGATAGCCATTTAAGGCTCATTGATATTTCTGGTATGAATCAAAAGGCGGAATCATATGTCGTGGCCATTGTAAGATTGAACAGCAAGCTGAGTCAAATATACATTTGCAATTAATCAAAGCGAAGAGCACACTTCCTAGCAACCTGATGTAAATCTTAAAAAAATGACCCAGTCACTACATAGCAGTCACTACTAGGAAGTGGGAAGCGGCCAGTTGATCCTCCAAGGCCGGCTATGATTGATGAAACGAGAAGAGCTTGTATCGATTAATGATGATAGGATAGCGATTTCGAGATCAATTTTGGTTGAAGATTTAAGTAGTAAAAATTTGCTCCTTGTAATGCAAAGGAGCATGGATCTGGCAATGAAAAGGAGAAGGAGACTCATCAACGTTCACACCGATCCCTAGATCTCCTCCCCCTTTTCCACAACAGTTGAAGAAAAAGGTCGAAAATGGGAAGTATCACAAGTTCATCTTCATGTTGAAGAAATTGTCCGTGAACATCCCATTAGTTGAGACACTTGAGCGAATGCTGGCTATGCCAAATTCATGAAAGGACCTTGTCACTAGAAAGAGGATTGTGAGTTTCAAACCTACGGACAATTTGCACCATTGTAGTGCAATAGAATCTCGTTCTCTTGTTCGGGAAAAGAGGAGGACCCTAGGGCATTAAACATACCATGCACTATTGGAGCTAATTTTCCTAAGGGATTATGTGATCTTGGTGCTAGTATTAATTTGATGTCATTAGTAATTTTCAGACGAGTTGGGCTTGAGAGCCTCAGGCGAGCTTCTGTGCGGCTTTGATGCGAATAGAAAAATCCGATGGAATCCTCTATGATGTTCTAGTGAAGGTATATTCTTCTCTTTGACGGTAAAGTCTAGTAGAGGCGCAGCGGGTCTAACGAGTCATTAGGTGAGACGACTGCGTGGAGAAAACTAGGATGAATCATCCCAGGTGAAGCTGGAAGTTTGGTGAATCAAGACCACGAGAGGCCTAACGACTCGTGCCCAACCATGGCCAGTCATTAGGTGACCAGTTACCACGGATTGGGCCTATTCTTGAGGGCAGATGATTTGCACTGCCAGCTCCTTGGGAGACCCAATGAGTCATTCGCAGCCCGTTACCCCTGCCGAACTGGAATCCATATTTAGTTAGGAGAAGATTTATTTCAAACTATAAATACAATTTTTAGGTTTATTTTTTCGTACGCGATTATTTTTACCAACTTTCACATGAATTCTAGTGTTGTTAACGTGTTTCTTTAATCAAGAAATAAAGTTTACAATTTTTGTTCTTGATTTTGGGAATTTATCAACATTGGAGTTTTGTTCATAAAGTTTGGAGTTATATTCATTGCACTTGGTTTTCTTTTATGAATTTTTGTAAGTTGCAATTATGAATTATTTTTTTTGTGATTGTGATTATTTAAACATAAAGGTAGATAAACCCATAACTAGGGTTGTGGAACCATGATGAATTAACACATAGGTGAAACATGGCTGATTCTTACTTGGGTTTTAATACATGTATTGTTTTCTCTCTTCGTTTAATTATTTCTTAACGGTTGCAAACGATAAAACTTGCCTTATTCTTACTTACCGAATCGAAGAATTATTGAATGGGAAAGAGATTAACAACGAGATTTGAGGCTAACAACCCTCATCTAATAGTTTGAACTTGTACGGATAGCTAATCTGATATTAAGGGTAAGGGTTAATTAACTTACCCATATACGGACCAAGTTGCGTGGTAATAATCATCTAGATAGGGTACCAACCATTTAGATGAACCTAACTTATCGATATTGCATATTAAACACCAAAATAGATCACTAGTGTAAAAGCCTTGTGGTTATGAAGTCATGGGGAACACAATCCTGGTCAATTTGTTGATTGAATACAAACCGAAGTTGACTTAAGCATTTTGTAGTTTTTACTCTTGATTTGGTATTTTATTTCTTTCCCCCTTAGGAAATAAGTAATCCGATAGTAATAGCCATTCACATTAACTCAAGTTCTCGCGATATTCCTGTGGGATCGTGACCTCAACCTTCGTTGGGTTCTATATTTGACATTGACAACTTTATATCTCAATTGTGAGGGATGTAATTTGGGCGACATCATGGTCTTGAGCCCCAATGTTAGGCGTTGTAATGTGGTGTGTAGGAATTTTGTATAGAATTCTCTAACAGTGTAGCCAGGATAGCTCGATCCAACCACTTGAACCTATATTTTATCGAACAAAGCCTACAGCTCGGGGAGGTATTTGAGCCCCGTGGTGACGATGCAGGCTCTTCTGCATAGATGTATCTTTGGATGTCCTTTGTCATTCGGAGCAATACCCACCCATTGTACATGACCCTCATACCATGAACACACCATCTCCTCCGTGCATTTGAGATCATTAGATGTATTCAAATTCTCAGTCAATTCATCATCTGTGGTCCCTTGTTGAGCACGTGACTCATTAGCAACTTCTGCATTTGCCCTCGGGAGCAATCGGGGTTTGTGGCTCCAACATTCTCATCTATTCGGCTTGATGGGTCTCTTGCTAGTGGAGTAGGAACATCAACTAGAGTGACATGAATTTGTAGATCATTGTGCCCTAGCCCTGGTGGATCTCCTGCGGTTGCTCTTGATGCCATTATTCCTCCTTTGGTACTTTCGACTCTTCGAAAGAGGAGGGCTCATCAAAGTCTAGTATGATGGTTTACTCCTCTCCACGACACTTGTTTCGTCAGTTTATTTGGTGGACCCTTTAGAGCCATTGTACCGTGGAATATCGAGTTATATGCTAGATGAGATGAAACAAAGAAGTTTTATTGGCTCTACGGACGAGCGAGTGACTTAACGAGTTGTTCCTTGGCAATGACTCGTGAAGTCAATCGTTGTGTCTAAGTGATTTTCTTTGTTGGACCGGTGGGCAACAGCGGAGTGCAACGAGTCATTACCTGGTGGCGGTCGTTAGACCGTCGTGAGGTACACTAGTCAACTAGACCAATTCCCACTCGGAATGAGCTATATGACGAGTCTTGAGGTGATACCATAACTAGATGAAACAAAAGAAGTTTTGGCTGTGTCTCTGAGATAGAGCAGTGACTTAACGAGTTGTTACTTATGACAATATTTCGTGAATTCAATCGTTCTCTCGGGCTGAGTTTTCTTTGTTGGACGATGAACTTAACGGCCCGATCCTAGCGAGTCGTTACACAGGTGACGACTCGTTAGACCATGTCGTGGTACATAGTCAATAAAGACAATTCCACTTGGGGCGAGCTATATGACGAGTCGAGAGGTGATATCATAACTCGTTACATGGATCCTACTCAAGAGTTTTACATATAGTGGTTCAAATAACTCACACCATGTTCATCATCACTTGATATTATCAATCCCACTAGCACAACAACCACGTCTCATTTAACATTGAATGAATATAATCATGAGTAACAAAAATCAAAGCAACTTAGGGTTTTTATATAAAAACTCAATGTAATGTCGAATTCACAAATATAAGCGATTACTCACAGGTGTAAGAGCAGAGGAGGGATTTAAACTTGAATTTGCGATTGAAGCGGAGAGGTTTATCTTGAATTTGTAATAGTGTGGCAACAACATGAATTTGAATGCGATTTTATGTGCGTGAGTGTTTAGTGAGTGAGAAGTGATCTTGGGGTGGAAAGTAAGGAAATCTTGAGTTAAAGATTTAGCTTTAGAAATTCGAGATGAAATTTAGGACGGAAAAAATCGGGTGCTTTATATGTTATAAAAAAAGTACCTAATTTGTGTGTGGAGTGGGTCGGGTGGGAGTTAATTGCCATACCCGCGACCCACGTAGATTCTTTAAGAAGAGAAACGACTCATTTTATTATTCATTCAATTTCTTTGGGTGTCGAGTCTTACACAGGACCCCTGCTGACTCGTGCAATGACTCGTGGTGCTACCGGTCGTGGCATGAGTCATAGGCCACTGAGCTGCAGTATCTTCTGATGGAGTAACTTGACTAATCGTTGGGTCGCCTTGATTCGTTAGAATCACTCGTTGTCACTTTTAGTTTAATTCCATCTTTTTGATCTAGTAGACTTGACAGACGACCTCACGATTTGTTGTCACTGGTAATGACTCATTTGGTCAGCCGTTGTCAGAGTGTTTATGAGCGTGACAAGCGATCCACCTAATGAGTCGTTTGATTGCGATGATGACTCGTTACGTAACTTTTTGGCACCGGCAACTCAAGTTCGATTTTGGTTTTAACTTCAAATTTCCAATATTAATCTCCTGCACATATCAACACACATAAACACTATATTTTTCTTACAATTACAACTTGGGTTTCCAAAGCGCCTAATTTAACGTCCTTGAGTACAATACGGGTATTTTGACTACTCGAGACTTCACCAAAATACCTCCGCTGGATTGCGTCCCATGCAGCGCCTGATTTAACATTGCAACACGATGCAAGTCCCGAGGTTACTCAGATTTCACCAGGCAGAGATCACGTAGCTTTATTTCTTGGCTTCTCCCGGATATGCTTTCACTCATTATTGTTAACTTTAAGCGCTTTTATACATGATTTTCCCGATACAATTGCACCATGGAGAATACTTGAACCACTCGAAAGGGCCCCAACCATTTGGACTTCAACCATGGAAACAAGTGAAGCCTAGAATTGAATAGTAGCACCATATCACCGGACTGAACTCTTTCTTCTCGATCTTAGGGTCATCTTTGAATTACTGTTCTTAGTTTATAAATTTTTAGAACTCTCATAGGCTTCCAAACGAAATTCATCTAGCTCATTCAACTGATCAAGCCTCAAGTTCGCAGCTTCGCTTCAATCCAAATTCCCTGACTTCTTGAGCGCCCACATGGCTTTGTGCTCAAGTTCCACTTGGGAAAGATGACATGTTTTTCCATAGAAAATCTAATAGGGAACATACCTATAGGAGTCTTGAATGCGGTCAAATGGCCATAAAGCATCATCTAGCTTCCTTAATCTTTCTGGTTAGCATTTACCGGTGTTCGCCAAGATGGTCTTTATCTCGGTTTTGTGACTTCAACCTGTCCACTAGGCTTGCGGATGATAGGGTGTTTGCCACCTGTGTTTACCTCATATTTTCCAATAAAGAATGAAACAACGGTTATATAAGTGTGAACCCCATCACTAATGATGGCTCACGGGAGTCCCGAATCTAGCAAATATATTCCGTTTCAAGAATGTTGTGACACTCTTCCCTTCATTATTTAGGCTGCTTGCTTCCACCACGTTCAATAGTCAACAACAACAAGTATATATTTCATCCCATTTGAGCTCACAAATGGGCCCGTAATCAATGCCCGATACATCAAATAGCTCAATTACCAGGATGGGAGTAGAGGAGCTCATGCCTCCGTGATATGCTTCCTTGCCTTTGGCATGCATCACATGCCTTTGCAAAATCATGCGCGTCACAGTGAATGGTTGGCCAATAATACCCACATTGCAGAATCTTGTGGGGGTTTGTGCGAATCATTGTGGTAGCCCCAACGGGGATGAGTGGTGACCTCCATATTATACTCAACGCATCTCTACCTCGGGCACGCATCTCCGAATCACCCCATCAGGCACATATGCGAAATAAGTAGGGCTCATCCCAGAAAAACTTCTGCACACGTCCATACATAAACTTCTTCCTCTGGTGAAAAGACAAGTGCTCGGTACAACATCACTCACCAGATAATTAGCAAAGTCTGCAAACCATGGGATGAGATCTGTTGTTGCCAAAACTTGCTCGTACGGAAATGCATCATCTATGTCATGCTCATCTCTAAGTGTTGCATCGGTTCCAATATCGATAGTGATCCGCCACACGATTTTCAATCCCCTTAGATCCTTTACCTCGAACCTCAGAACTCTTACAACAGCGGGTACCCATCGAATCAGGTGGGGCATCCCTCTTTACCGCCGTATCTCAAAGTTTGCACCAGTCTATATGTACTATACCTTAGTTTCCCAACAAGTATGCGAAACTTCTCAAATACAAAAACTCTGACTTCAACAACTCCTATTCTTTGTCATGAAGGTGTAATTTCTACGAGCTACATTTAGAGACTTGCTAGCATAATAAATAGGATGAAAAATCTTTTTCACGCCTTTGAGCCCAACCACAGCTCCCAGGCGAACTCTTGCTAGCATCACATAACCTCAAATGGTAAAGACAGTCGAGTGCTACTATAATCGGAGCAGTGGTCGATCTCTCTTTTAGGCATTCCAAATGCCTTAATGAGACCTACCTCATCAAAAACAAGCTTCACCTCCTTCTCAAGAAGTTTACTCAAAGGATGTGCAATTTTGAGAAGTCCTTGATGAATCTTTTTGTAAAATACCGCATGACCCGAAACTTTGAACACGCTCACAGAAATTGGAGGTGGTAGGCTAGCGAACCTCGATCGCCTTTGGTCCTTAATACCCTTACCATAAATCTTATGTCCTAGCACTATACCTTCTTTGACCATAGAAATGGAACTTTTTCGATTAAGCACCAAGTTGTCTTGATCTCGGGCGGGAATAGCATGGGAGTGATGCTTTATAACTTAATTTAGTCTTGTTTAGCTAATTTATTATATACATTTTCATGTGATTTTATATAAATGTGAATATATGTACTAACCAACATGATTAGTTCTTGTTTTGTAGGTTTATATTAATTTGAGGAACTAATTTATAAGTTGGTGAAGTAGAGATGGAGTGGAACAATTTGCGAAAGTCGGAAGGAGCATGCCTTGGCAAGGTTGGCGCGCCAGGCAGCGTACCACGATTATGCGTGTTACGCGCCCAGCGCCGTGCCACGCCCATGCAGGCAGCAAGCCGAAGCATGCAGGCGGGAAAGTCATCGATCCACCCCCGACACCGTGCCACGCTGGCGACACCACGCGCCCGGCGGCATGCCATCGCCTTTGCATGAGCGGCGTGTCACGCCGGCCAGCGCGGCGACCCTCGGCAGCTTGGCACCCTGAGGCAATTTCCAGTGTGCCTCCGCGTTACCTACGTGTCACGGAGGCGGTGCTCAATGATACACTCCATGACACGGAGCAATTCCTGACTTAATTTTGCAGGATTCTCATTTACTATAAATCGGTCCCTTAGCTCCTAAAATCATTTTTCACCATTTTTATACTGGAAAACCACCTAGGAGTGAAGGGAGAAGTGGGAGAACTCACCTAGGTGTCAAATTCCTCTTCTCTTCTACCAATTCTTATAAGTATGTTAGTTTAACAATGTTTCCTTGTAATTTCTGACATGATGGCTAGAACCCTTCCTCTAGGGTTGAAGCAAGGTTATGATTGTGTTTTTATGAAATTGTGTTGGGATTAAGTTATTGATTGTTGTTTTGTCTTGCATTCTAAATTATTGGTTGTTTATGATTGGTACCATGAAAACATACACGTTAACTTAGGCATATGCTTGGCATTTACTAGAGGCGAGAACATGAATGTAGGGAGCATGGTTGTTCTCACGATATAATTTGTGTTAGGATAGAAATATACCTAACACCTTGCTTAGTTGATAAAACGGGATGAGTTAGGCACCAGCTTAGAATTATCACATCACCACTCGAAGAAAGTGAGTTGTGTATCTAAGTTGAGTCAGTGATTAGGTGTACGAGAGTCCTAATCATATCACGTAAACCACATCCCACGTAATTAATTACCCACGAACTAGAATTAGCATCCTCACTCACAATGTAGTAGTGAGGCTAGTTTGTCATGTTTAGAGGTTCGGAAGGCCATGAACATGCAATTCTAATTATTTGAGACGATAATTGATAGTTCCATAGTTAAACCATTGCAAATCGTAATAGCGCGCCGATTGTCTGGTTTAACTCTATGTTGCTCGCTTGAGTGAATTAGAATATTTCGTTGACCACGGTTAGACTTAATTAAACCTTCTCAAAAACTATAAATAACACTTTGGGTATTTTGTAATGTCACACTTGAACCAAATAGTTAGCTGAATTGGTCCAGTCCCTGTGGGTTCGACATTCCGGTTCTTTAAAAGAGCCACTATATTACTTGCACGACCCGTACACTTGCGGGCACACCAAATTTTTGGTGCCGTTCTGCTGAAGGAGACTCGGCTGTACTTTTGAGAATTTACGAGTTTTGTGATTTTAAATTTCCTTAAGTGTTGAAACTTGGTCTTAGTCGACTTGTGTAGGTGACGGGGTTTCTGCCGGCGCTAAAATAGAGAGCTTGTGGAACCGTTGCTTGAACTTTGAACGCATATCCATTTGCGAAGGAGAGTAGCTCTTTAGAAAAATCTGAAAAGACTTCAAGAAAAGGTACTACAACAACAACCCGCGGGACAAGCACAATTGTCACCAGAAGCAATGGCAGCCAGACCAGTTCGCGAAGTGGAAATACCACAAACGACTAATGTGAACTCTGGTATCCGTAAGCCGGAGCCTAGAACTTTTGAGCTTAAACGAACATGGTGCAGGTGTTACATTCTGTGGTCAATTCACCGGGATGGCACATGAGGACCCGCGGCACTTCTGAGAACTTTTTGGAGATTAATGACACGTTTGTCCCCATCGGGTGTCCACAGTTATCCAGGCCAGCCTTCTTCCCATTCTCATTGTTGGGAGGCGAAAAAAAGTGGTTGAAAGGCTGAATCCACCAAACTCCATAACTTCGTGGAATGACTTGGTTAAGTTCCTTATCCAGTTGCTCATAGGGCAAGGCGCAAAAGTTGAAGTGAAATCGAGTTTCAAGCAGAACGATGAGAATTTATATTTGGCTTGGGAAATATTCAAGTCATTATTGAGAGCTTGTCCCCATCACTAGCAATCACATGAAGTGCTAGCCCATACCTTTGTATAAATTCTAGACCCACACACGAAAATTTTACTAGACTCCGCATCGGGTGGGTAAGCCTTGGAGAAGACGTATGATAAGTTGTAAACTTTGTTGAACAAAATTACACAAGGAAATCGAGTGGCCGCAGGCGAGTCATCGGGGCCCAGGGGAAAGAGATCGGGGTTGATGGAGGTTGATGGCATGAATGCCTTGGCGCCTTCGGTTAACCGTTTCGGCATCGAGATAGTGGCCGGTTCAATGGCGAGTATGAACCAACAACGAGGACGGAGTTAATGCGGTTAAATAGCTCTAGTTGGTGTAGAAATTTATGGTAATTGATCACGGGCAAAAATATCATACTGGTGATCGCTTCTAACTTGAATTAGTCGTGTTATTAAAGTTATTTTATACATTTCATGTAATTTTATATAAACGTGATTATATGTGCTAACCAACATGATTAGTCCTTGTTTTGTAGGTTTTAATGATTTTTAGGAACTAAATCAGAAGTTGGTGAAGGAAAGTTGGAGTCGGAAGCATGGCGGCGAAAGTCGGCAAGGGAGAGGCCATGGCAAGGGCGCCGCGCCAGGCAGCGTGCCACGGCTGTGGCGTGTGCCGCGCCGGCGTAGATGCCACGCCAATGCCGAGGGGCATGCGCGAACAAAGCAAGAACCGCACAGCATCCCGGCGCGCCCGGGCACGTGTCACGGCAGGCCACCTCCGCGACGAGGGAGCGTGCCATCAGCGCTGCCCGAGGCGCGGCGTGACACGCGCAGCAGGTGCTGCCTAAGGTCAATTTTTGGGCACTTTCGAAGGCCTCGCGTTTGGGCCGTGTCACGGAGTGTACTCCCGCGTTGCACTCCGTGACATGTTATTATTCGGGAAAAATTCCTACTAATATAAGTAGCACACTTAGGTTATTTTCACATATTCTGACTTGGTGGAGCAAAGAACGTGGAGTTACGGGCGGTTGAGAGGACGAAAATTCTTAGGGTTTTCTCTATCCCTTTCTTCTTTCTTTCAATTGTTTGTATGATTTACACTCATTTAACGATGTTCAATCCATAAATGAGTGGCTAATTCCATTCTTACTGAGGTTAGGAACCATTGTATTGAAATACAACAATTGTTGATTATGTTTGGTTTTTTCATCTTTTCTTCTATGGTTGTTCCTATTTAATTGCATTTCTTCTTGCATTAATGTCGGCCAATGTTAATGTAAATCCAAAAGTCCGGTTTCACCGAGAGGGCACGAGCGGAAGTTGTGAATTAATAGGATATAGTCTTTTACTTAGTTTGGGAAAATTGAGAATTGCTTTGCAGCCAGGGATAGAAATATGCACGAGAAAGTATTATTAGTCAAGTGTGGAATCGATTTCACGTATGGCTAGAACATGAATTTCTTCTTATCACGAAATGTAGAGTCGGAAGGTTCATGATTCTTAAGTTGGGTTAAATACGAGGTTTTAATCCATAGGCATAAGTTCCGACCTTGGCGGAGAAAAGATAAACCATGTATGTCGATACTTAATTTCTTTACATGTTCATTTAGCCTCCAGGCGTATCATATCCATAGTACCGGACTCACTGTATATTGATTTAGACTTAGTATAAATTTTAGATAATAAAAATAAAAACTTTTCTTTACCTTTGTTTGTCTGCATTTTAAGGGTTACGGTAAATTGACACTTGAGGTGATTTTGCCCCGTAGTCCGGTCACGTGGGATGTTACTTGGCTTACTTGAGCCACCTACTTGTTCGACCACATGCACTTGCGTGTAGTCATCGGACAACCGAACAAGTTTTGGCGCCATTCTTAGGGGCCCGGCAATTGGCGAAATTATATTTTTCTTAAAGCGTTAGTTTGCTATTTCTTTATATTAGTGTTGACAACTTGTTATTAGTGTTTGTTTAAATTCTTTTTGATTTTTTTTCTCGGATACCCTTCTTGACATGACATCGTGGAATACAAATGGTTTAAATGGTGAATACTCATATTTTGATGAACCTTTTCTGAATTTTGGAGGACTGCAGATTTAGCGGCAACGTAACACGTGCAACATATGTGGTGGTCGAGATGGCCATTGGGATGGCTGTCCGAATGCATATACCCACAGAGCCCTACTATGATCATACAATTTGTTTTGATGAATATAGGCATGCTAAAAATGGCGAGCTTGGGACGCCAAGGCCGATTAGAAGACATCTTGAAACAACTCCTTGAGCAATCGAAGCAATGAAGGGGCAATGGCAACATTGATAAGTCGGGAAGAGGAGGAATCAGGGAGCTCACAAAAAGGATGAGCGTTAAATTCACGGAGATGATTCTTTGAGTGACTTGTGATCCAGGTGCAGAGGGGACAGTTGTAGGCGATATTCAAGAGGAATTACAAGAGGAAGACAGGGTGAATTTTCAGATGAAGCCCGACATTTAGAACCTCTTGAGTGTCTAAGTGATGAGCTCATACTTGTAGGAAATTCGTTCGGGGGAGAAGAGATAAGTATACCCCATTTGACACTACTGGAGATAGATGTTGATGCGGAGAGAAGGTACATACAAGTAAGGAGGTCAATTGCATTGCGGAGTTTTCAGAACCAAGGTGCATGGCACCTTACTGGCATTTTCCCTACCTTGAGTTTGGGTGACGATGTAGAAGTAAGGTCTTAGAACTTATAGAGAAATGTCAAGAGGAGGACCAAGTCCCATATATTTTGAAATTTTCTAATTATGAGACAAAACGACTTCACTTACGTAAGGGCCAATAAACGTCAAAGGCAACATCTATTGTTTGGTCCTTAAAATTTTTCACCACCACCCCGGGAGAATAAGAGGAAATTAGAAAAGAACTTAGGGGTGAGATTCATATCCTCAAGGCGGAGGAAAAGCGGTGAAATATGATACGTCGTCTTGTGACGGTAAACAGTATTGCACGGAGGCAACCGGTGAATTTTTGTTTTTAAGATATCACGGATAAAAAGAAAAAAAGGAAAACGTAAATGGGGAATAACAAACAACCATAAAATTTCAAATTAAAAAAACCATAAAATTAAAAATTCTAAATATTAAAAATAAAATATTGTGTTCTTCAAACCTTGGGATTCTAACCGATTTCTTGTTGCTTAAGATATATTTCGGGTTGATCGGAGAAAAAAAATAAAAGGAGTGCAAGAAGAAAAAGCAGAAATTAAGAAAAAAAATTTTAAAGTGGCAAAGCAGTGAGCTGCGCGATGGCTCCGTGTCGCGGAGTGACATCGGCGTTACCCTCGTGACAGTTGGCGCAAAAATACGCAGTTTTATAAATTCGAGAATGCCTGTGATAGCTCGTGTCCGCGGAGGAGGACCTCCGCGTTACCCTCCGTGACACGTTGAAGTGTCGTGTCGGGTCACACCGGGTCACCGGAGTGACAGCGCGAAAATCCCACTTTTTAAGATTTCCCCTCATTTTCTCTCATTTTCATCCTCATGACAAACCACCCAAAAATTCCCTCTCCCCAGACGTGCCATGGACTGGTCTACAAATTTCATCAAGTTTTCTTCCGATCATCAGAACTTGAGGAATACATTCATCATCTCTATCTCAATTTTAATTGAATTTTTTCAGTTACCAGCATAGAGATGTGAGTAATATTACCCTAGGTAGAAATTGAGCTAAATTCGGTTAAGTTATTGTTGATTGATGTTAGTAATATCATTGTGATTGTATGAGCAGAATGCAACAATGACAGTCAATTTTTGAAAATTACTCGCTAGGGCTTGAATTTGAACATGAAAAGGGAGAAATCGTTGATTCTGTTCTTGTTGGGTTGAGTATGTTGGGTGAGATGAGTTAGTCTGTTCTATGTAATATGTTAAAAGACAGCGGATTTTTGGGGAGTGCAATTATAGTATCAAATGGACAGGTTGCATAGAGGTTTGTATAGCTAAAGAGTTTTTTTTTGTTCTCTTGTTCATTATTATCTTTCTATTGCTGAAATTGTGATCGGTAATATTGTATTGGGCGTAAGTAAGGTAATGATTGAGTTATCACAATTAGTATTTACTTCGAATGCACAAGGCAATTATTGTTTATATTTAAATTGTTTAGTTTTCTTATTTGCAGCAATTAGAAATAAATATGTTCTTAAGTATCTTTAGAAATTGTGGTGAAAACTAAGTGTGGGGTGGCTGAGCTAACCCAACCTTGGTAGAAACTAATTTTAATTTAGTGACATTGGGGTATCTGCTTTTCGCTGGGAACAATGGCAACAAACAAGACCAAGGGAAAGTGCGCATCTACATCGGGCGCCGTGGAAAGGCTCGAGGCCAGGAGCAGCGGTCAGCCAGCACCCATCAAGTTCCACGCGGCCACGCCATGTCTGAGAACCCGATGGGTGGCGAAGGAAAAATGGTACACAAAGCACAAGGAGAACAGAGTACTTTACGAGGCATATTGCAAGGGAGCCATGTACAAGGTTTCCCGCATTGTAGGATTGACAACTGTGGGCTCGCGCTTCATCTTTGAGCCCAAGGGTGCAATCTGCACCCAGTCGGGGAGTTCTATGCAAATTGGGGCTTCGACACTCCATGATCACACCATCAAAATAAGGGCCGAATTTCACCCTTGAGCCTCATCACTTAAATGCCATGCAGGGCACCAAACGATGCCCATGTACTCAGCAGGCTGAATATCACTCCCACCTTATGCGGATATGGACCGCACATTGTGTGGAGCCCGACGACGGCACCATTGGAAGCGAGCATAAGAGAGGGCTCTGCCAGAACATGCCCTACTCACAGATGAAGCAGGGAAACGGAGATGGTGAAGATCGTTGTTCTGTTTGATTAGAAGTGCACATGACAGATGTCCACGGGATCATATAAGTGTATACCCAGTGAAAGGCAGGAGATAAATGTAGGGGCTGATCTTATCACCACTTCATGAAGAAACTCCCGTCTGCATCGAGACACAGTGCAGACTTTGGCGGTTTCTTGACCACGTTCTGAGGGCTGAGTGAGAAGGGAGCTAGAGCGATATCCACAAATGGAGAGGCGTTCCATAGACTGTCACAAAGACTAAGGCACGACACCACTCCACGAGGCCAGTTCTCACACTAGCCGAGCGACATGCTCGGGATGATCGTCATATAGCCGCATGTTGGATGCGAGATGCTCCGGCCCTACGCATGGGCGGGAGACCGGCAATGGAGGATGAGAGTTTGTGGCAGCTCGACCTAGATTACCTTTGGCGAAAACGCCGGGCGCTATGTCGTGTGGGCCCGGCTTTTGTGGAGCCCGTGGATGATAATGTCCCACTGATGAGGAGACACGTCGTGAGGACCAGACGTTGAGTCGGAGGAGGGCGGCAGGGGAGATTAGGACATGGGAGACAGGCGGCAACACGATGAGAAGAAGTGGAGTACTTTGACTGATCGGGGAGTTTCACCACCCACTTTTGTATTTTGTTGAATGTATGAACAGCTTTGGGACGGTCTTGATTTTAAGGGTGGGGGTAGTTAGGTGTAATTGTTGTTTGTCTTGATTTGTATGTAATTGCATGTTACGTTGTTGTGTTCGAAAAATTATGACACTTGTGTTTGTGTGTATGTTTCGTATTGCAAATATCATATTTGAATCGGTTGTGCTGTTGAATGTTGTTAACTGAAACATGTAAATAGTTTTGTCGAAATCATCGATATTTTTAAAATTTTCGTTAATTATTTTATCATTGGAGTTTCTCGGAGTTTTTGGTTCTTTTACCGAGAAAGCCACATTGAACAGAAGTCGTGATTAGGGGCCCATTTCCCGATGATGGATGGATGACGACCGTCTTGAGAAAATTAGTCAATAGGTTTGGTTTTAGAGCATTAGCTAATTGATGACTCAGATATTCTTGTTGTGCTATAAATGATTGGAAGATGCAAGTATGTTTAGTGTTAAAGCATGCAAATGTATAACTTTGTTTGAGAATCTTAGGCTCTTGAATTTGACTCGATATGACTAAAGCTTAATGTTTGAATTCGTGTGATTAGGTGAGCAAGAGTCTGCGAAGGTGTCTTGAATTTGAGCATGTGCCATGAGTGCCAGGTTTTTTGAGCATTATTGTGCTATTGTGTAATGTTTAGAACTTGCACAAAATTGTGTATATAAAATGAAATGAAGGATGTAAAATTGTAGGAGATGATTTAGGCATTTCTTTGAATGAACCTAATCTTTATCCCTCGTTTTACCTACCTTGAAATATTAATCCTAGTCCAGCTATTAGGCCTTAGCCTATTCTTTGATAATTGCAACATAAGCTTAAACCTTTTATTTCATTAGCCTTGAATTTGACCCAAAACTCTGAGCGCTTGAAGAAAAATGCGAAAGAGTAAAGGGTGAGAAAAATGAAAAGGAAAGGGAAAGTGGAAGTTGTAAAAGTGGAGGAAGGTCAAAGGTGCACTTGTGAAAAAAATGGTTGATTATTAGTAAATTCGAAAACAAATGAATGAAAAATTATTATACAACTCCCTTACTAATGAACTAAAAGTACCTAAAAGAAATGGGGGAACAAAGGAAAAGAAAACTACCAAGGTTAAAAAGATGAAGTAGGAAGAGTTCGCAATGAAGGAGTGATATATTGAAAATGCTTAGGGAAGATAGTCACTATGCTAAAATTCTGATAGTACCTACCTACACACAGTACATTACAACCTAAAAAGTCTTGATCTTACATTCATGCATCCTCAAATTAGTGAGTAAAACACTAAGGGCAAGCTTATGGGTCATTACATGGTGCATGTGAATTCTTTATGAGAGTGAGTGAAATTCTATTTATGTACCCACACATGTTGTGATATAAGTATTTTACGTGTGAAATTGGTAACTCTCTTTCCGTGAGGGCACATGTTTAATGAAGGATATAGTTCATGTGGGATCTCTTAATCGGTTGATTTGCATGAGTTTGCCAGTGAAGTCGATTCTTGAGGTTAAGAAGTCTTAACATAGTTATATTCATTTCATTGATCAAAGTGTGCATGCTTTATTCTAAGCTTGTATCTTAAATAATCATCGTAGCCGTAATTTGAAGCATCGTGCTAGATTAGTTATGTATGAGTCTGTCATTTACATGAGATGTAAAAAAGGTTGTTCGAGGACGAACAAGGCTTTAAGTGTGGGGTTGTGATCACGGGCAAAAATATCATGCCCGTGATACGGCCTTCACAACTTGAATTAGTCGTGTTGTCTAAGTTATTTTATACATTTTCATGTAATTTTATATAAACGTGATTATATGTGCTAACCAACATGATTAGTCCTTGTTTTGTAGGTTTTAATGATTTTAGGAACCAAATCAGAAGTTGGTGAAGGAAAGGATTGGAGTCGGAAGCAACGGGCGAAAGTCGGCAAGGAGAGGCCATGGTGTTGGCCGCAGAGCAACGTGCCTGGTGTGCGTGTGCCACCCGGTGCCGTGCCCGCAATGCCAGGCATGCACGCGAACAAAGCAAAGACGCACAGCATGGCGCCCATGCCGTGTCCACGGCGAGCCACCTCCGCGACGAGGGACGTGCCATCGCGGCGGCCCGGCGTGACCACGTGCACCAACGCGTGAGAATGGCGCCTAAGTTCGATCTTTGGGCACTTTCCAGAAGGCCTTCGCGTTTGGGACGTGTCATGGAGCAATGCTCCGCGTTGCACTCCGTGACACGTTGCTTGTTAGGAAAAATTCCTACTAATATAAATAGCACATAGGTTTATTTTTCACATATTGACTTGGTGGAGCAAGAACGTGGGTTACGGGCGGTTGAGAGGACGAAAATTCTTAGGGTTTTCTCTATCCCTTTCTCCTTTCTTTTAATTGTTTGTATGATTTACACTCATTTAACGATGTTCAATCCACAAATGAGTGGCTAATTCCATTTCTTCTTTGAGGTTAGGAATCATTGTATTGAAATATTGTTGATTATTTGGTTTTTCATCTTTTCTTCTATGGTTGTTCTATTTAATTCTTGTTCTTACTGCATTATGTCTGGCCAATGTTAATGTAAATCCAAAGTCCGGTTTTTCACCCGAGAGAATTGCAGCGAAAAGTTGTGAATTAATAGGATATGATCTGTTCTTTGTTTGGGAAAATTGAGAATTGATTTACCTTCGGGATAGAAATATACTGAAAGTCGTATTAGTCAAGTGTGGAATCGGTTTCATATGGCTAGAACATGAATTTCTTCTTATCATAGAAATGTAGGTGGAAGGTTCATGATTCTTAAGTTGGGTTAAATACGAGTTTTAATCCATAGGCATAAGTTCCGACCTTAGGAGAAAAGATAAACCATGTATGTAATAATTATTTATTTACATGTTCATTTAGCCTCAGCATGCTCCTTACTATAGTTCAGACTACTGTATATTAAGTTTAGACTTAGTATAAAATTTTAGATAACAAAATATAAAAACTTTTCTTTACCTTTGTTAATGCATTTTTAGAGTTACGGTAAATTGACACTTGAGGTGATTTTGCCCCGTAGTCCAGTCCCTGTGGGATCGATACTTGGCTTACTTGAGCCACTTACTACTTGTTCGACCATCACTTGCGTGTGAATATGAGGTTTTCAATAGAACAGTTTTGGCGCCGTTCTTTTAGGGGCGGCAATTAGCGAAATTATATTTTTCTTAAAGCGTTAGTTTGCTATTTCTTTATATTAGTGTTGACAACTTGTTATTAGTATTTGTTTTAAATTCTTTTTGATTTTTTTCGGAATACCCTTCTTGACATGACATCGTGAATACCAAATGGTTTAAATGGTGAATACTCGCTATTTTGATGAACCTTTTGAATTTTGGAGGACACCACGGTGTGACAACGTAACACGTGCAACATATGTGGTGGTCGAGGTGGCCATTGGGATAATTTAATCAGAGATACGCCCTCCCTTCCCGAGCCCCTACTATGATCAATACATTATTTTGATGAATATAGGCATGCGAAAAGTGGCGAGGACTTGAGGCATAGGGCGATTAGAAGACATGCTGAAATAGCTCCTTGAGCAATCAGAAGCAATGAAGGAGGCAATGGCAACATTGATAAGTCGGGAAGAGGAGAATGCGGAGGTTCTAAAAGGATGAGCGTTAAATTCACGGAGATGATTGCGAGTGAAGCTTGTGATCAGTTGCAGGACGGATTGTAGGCGATATTCAAGAGGAATTACAAAGAGGAAGACAAGGGTGAATTTTCAGATGAAGCCCGACATTTAGAACCTCTTGAGTTTTACCCTCCCCATACAAATTGGTAAAGGGCGAGGTGCTACGAGCTTTGGCAGTTTAGGGGCAGCGGTTAATCTAAATGCCCCTATTTGTCCAACACGGGGTTGGGAAAATGAGGCCAACGAGGTTAATGCTGCAGCTGGCTGATAAGTCACAGTGACACCTGATGAAATAATTGAGGACCTTCTCATCCAAAGTAGGTAAGTTTATTATACCCACACTGGTTTTGTATATGCTTAGACTTTTGGGGTTGATGACCGAGTACCCTTAATCTTGGGACTGCCATTCTTGGCCTGGAAAGTGGTGATTGATTTGAGCAGGGACCCTGAAAATGAGGGTCGAGGATGATGAATAACTCTTCCACGTATACCAGAAATGAACCCATCCACACTACAGAAACCTTTGTCGGGTTAGTGTGTTGTCATAAGAAGGATGAGTGTGGGGTGGAGGATTCCACGGGTGCATGGCCAAAAGGTAATGACAAGTGTTCAGCTCGGGTCTGATAAAAGGGCTTCAAATTGTGAAGAAGTTGGAAGAAGAGAGGAGCAGTGGAGAATTTGTTTCCTCTAAAAATCAAAAAAGAAAAGGAGATGGTTATCGAAGGCAGGAACCCGGTATGAGGATGTCCTTAAAAGGACGGTCCATGTCGTGCCGCAACGGAAAATAAGGCGCTGCTTGGGAGGCAACCTAAGGGTACCACAGGTACAATTTATGATTTTTTGTTGGTGTTGATTTTGTTATTTTCATTGTGTTTGTGTTTTTGGTTGGAAGTTAAGCACGATGGAGGAAAGTACGAGTCGCCGTTGAGAGGAAGCTAAAAAGCATGGAATAGAAAAGTGTGGGGATAAGCACCATGCCCAGAGACAGAAGGAAAGCATGCTATTAGCTTGGCATAGAGGCTCAGGAAGTATTTCTCATCTTTTTAAATTTTCAATTTGATGCTATGAGGATCTAGCATGATTTAAGTAGGGTGAGGAAAATTTTTGTGCTTAACGATTTTTGGTAAATGTAATGCTTGTGAGAAATTTGAAAATTTTGAAAAAAATTTGTGAGTCAAGCATGACTTCATCACCCATTGATTTTTTCTTTTCGGTTCTTTTCCGGCAGAGTGCTGAGCTTAGAACAATAAAAAAATTCTTTTACGTATATATGTCTTTTTAGTCATAGTTGAAATGTTTCCAGCGATGGATGGATGACAATCGTCTTGAGGAAAATTAGTCAATAGGTTTGGGTTTTGAACTCGTAGCTAATTGATGGCTTGATGTTCTTGTTATGTGCTATAGTGATTGTAGATGCAATATGTTGATGTTGAAGCATGCAAATTTAGCCTTTGTGTGAGACACTTGGCTCTTGAATATGACTCAATATGATTAGACTTATTTGAATTCTTGTGATTAGGTGAGTTAAGAGTCTGTTTGAATGTGTCTTGATTTGACATGTGCCATAGTGTAAGGTTTTTAGTGATATGCCTATTGTGGAGTGTCTAGAACTGTTGTCCCGCCCGCCTTAGAGGTATGGCCAGCTTTGGTGCTAGTAGGACTTGGGCGCTAGCTGGTGGGCCTAGGCACATGCGGTGCTGGTTCAGCTCTTATCTCGGGTTTTACGAAACAAAGGCTATATAACGGCGTAAACACAGCCTCCGGCCAAGCGGGCCTATAGCCACTGTGCACGTAATAACTAACCGAAACATACTTTCATAACAAAAGGAACCTATGCGGGCGACAAGATTACCATGCTATCTAGTCATCCCCGAAAGTCAATATAGAGGATGCGAAAGGTTACGTGACCAGGCAGGTCACCACTACTATCAAACAATCGCCTCACACGGCCAACATAAGAAATGCTAAGCTGACTATAACAAATTGCACGGCCTCACACGGCCGGCTCAGGCGACCACGGGGAGATAAATATATACAATCTGCAAGCCTCATGAGTAATGAAAGAAATGATCGGGGGGCTGACCTACCCATACTGTACAACAAAAGGAAAAGAGTTACACCTACTGGAAATCGGACTCCGGATGACAGCAGTGATGACTCTATAGGCTGGCTAGAATCACCAGGGATCGCCTCCTCGTCTATGAGTACACAGGCAAATGTCTGGCGCCCCAATGGGCGTCGGTACATTTGTGCCGAGTATGCAAAAGCAACTAAAAACAACTGAATACAACTGAATAGATAACATAACTAGCAGTGCAGTATATGAGGAGATAGCCAAAGATAAAGGAAAGTTGATGACTGAATCCAAACTTCTCTATCTTGATAGGGCGGAAGCGTACACAGCAGGCGACTGACCTGTTGTCCTAATAACTAGTATATAGCATAAATAGATATACAAGTAGCAAGCAGAGCCAATACCAACCCCCATAAGCCGGATGAAGCCAAGCAACAAACAATCTATATACCCCCTAGAGATCCAAAATCGGCCAAAAAATAAGTCACTCCCACTCGCACGCTGTCTAGGAGCACTCTACGGGGCCCCCTGGGTCCTAAAACAAGGCCATAGCCTCCGATATAAATAGCCGTGTCTGAGTGCGGAGGACTCCTATAACTAAATCTTCCTTGAAAGCTATCTTGCTCCCCAGGCGCTTGCGCTCAACGGAGCTATCTATCTTGTAGTCTTGTCCAGTGATATGGGGAAACTTCATCCCATCTTCATGCGCCACAGGGCCCGGCATGCCACTCCTTGGGTGGCGTAAACCCACCCGCTCGGTCAGGCAGCCACGATTACCAACCCAGGGCGGCGGGGACGCTCAATAAGATGCCCTCACACAACATCAAGTCTCAACAAACAAATATCACATATAAATAGCAAGCATGTTTGTGGAAAAATACTATAAAATCTGATTTCTTATTACGGTCTCTTTACGTATTATACTGATTCTTATACTGAGGATGCAATAATCTTTATTTAGTTGTATGGCTAATGCGCCGAGGTACTATGCTGTCTGTATAGCTAATGTAGCCAAGATATCATGCATGCGAATGGCTGATGCATTGTAAGATATCATCTGTCCGAGATAGCTAATACGTAGCCAATCTTTGCAATACCAATCTATACGATTTTACTTTACTAAACTTTATTCTGAAAATGCGTATCTTTAACAATATGCTTGCTAATCATACAATAGGCTATGCGGAATGCGGAATGCTAACTCGCCCTTTGGCGCATGCTTTCTAACTTTCGGAGTGAGTACGATACGGCAACGCAAACCCGGTTTTTGAACTTACTCAATACTCAACATTCAGCTCAGAGAACTCAATTACGGTGTCTTACTTATGATTCATAAGCAAGGCTACTAACTTCTTGAAGAAACTGCTTCACATACCTTAACCTCGAGTTATCACATTTGTCGGACGAAGTTCGGTTAGTACTCCGGCTATTTCTCCCAACTACATTCATATACACGTCAGTAGTACTAAATACAACACTATTGAAAGACAACGTCACTTTTTGATATATTTCATAGCCTAAACTTAGGCTTATCGAAAACGGTCAAAAACTTGCTATTTTCGAGAAGTCTAGAAGGAGAAGTATTCACTTTACGGCTAGGAGCACACGACACTAGTTTGGAGCAATTCTACTTACCTTAGTCTGGGTAGCTCGGCTTGATTCGTCGGCCGTATTTCGCGAGAAACAAAAAATCCGTAGGGCCTCCTGTACTAAATACCTGGTACTGAGGTTGATTTGAATTTGGACATTCATTTGGCAGCGTATTCGGACGATAATTTAATTACCCTCTTCGTCTCTCTCTCTCTTCTCTCCATGATTTATCGCATTATAAAGGATATATCACTAAAAACCGAAGTGGGTGCTTTATACTTGGGCACGGGCGGAGCCCAACGTGTCACGGAGCCAACACGGTGGCCCCGCCTCAGAGTGACACGGTGCCATCGCCCGGAGGGCTGCAGGCTCGCTACGCGATAGTTCGACAGGTCTCTCGTTCGATCTTTTCCCGGCCTTTTTCTAGCACGTATGGCTTTCAAATATGCTCAACCAACGTGCGAATAGGCCATCTAGGTGCCGAGTCTTACGGGGTGAACATTCTCCCCCTTAAGAACATTCATCCTCGAATGAAAGCTGTATATAGAGGACTACTCCAACTAGCTCAACTTGTTCTTAGGAAAATTTGGCAGAGTCCCCTTTGTAATATGGACTATCCCAAAAACCTGAAAATGCGAAGCTCCAGCAGGTACTCACACAATATATAGGGTTCATTTGATAGCTAAACATCAATCTTTCTCATTTATACATATACAACTATAGTGCTGCATAGGTAACAATAGTAACATACATTAATGACTAGGCTTGGAACAAGTGAGGATATCTGGCTTTCATATCTTCCTCTACCTCCCCGTCATCTCCTCTCGGTTCTGTTACGCCACAATACTTTGACGGACGCAATATCTTTAGTTCTCAATCTGCGAATCTGCTGTCTGGATAGCCTCTGGACCTCTTCGTGGCGCTCTTACTGCATGTGGATATCTGGGCAGGAATCACTGCAGACCAGGTCTCCTATGCATGTCCTCGGCATGGATACATGAAAGGCGGGATGAGCCAGTTCTAACTCACGGAGCAAGTTCAACTCATATGCCACTCGGCCTGATAGCCCGACGAATCTGATATGGCCCGACGAACATGGTGAGCTTACCCTTCTTGCCCGAATCTCATCACCCCTTTCATCGGTGATACTTTCAAAATACCCAGTCGTTCACATCCCGAATTCCGGAGTTTCTGCGCCCGCACATCGCATATGATTTACGGCGGCTACATTGCAATCGGTAGAGCGTTCTCTAATAAACTTTACTTTCTCCTCGGCTGGCCGAATCATCACACGGCCCAATCAACGCCGATTCCCTATTTCAAACCAATAGCCGTGATGCATTTCCGCCCGTATAATGCCTCGAAGGCGCCATGGATAGGCGAGTGATAGCTATTATTATAAGCAAACTCGATTGAGGCAAATGCTCATCAGCTACCACCAAAATCTAGCACGCACGCCCGTAGCATGTCCTCGAATGTACGAATAGTGCGTTCGACATCCCATCTGTGCGGGGGTCAGGCGTTGTGCTCAGTGTCTACGTACCAGACCTCCACGAAATGATTTCAAAATCCTGGTTATAAGCTTCTTGCTCCTCTTGTCTAAAATAATGGATACCGGCACTTTCAGTGCAATCGAGCTATCTCACGGATATACAACTGGCATAATCTTCGGTCGAGAAAGTAGTTCTCACCGGCGGAAATGGTGATTTTGTCAAGCTCATCTGCCTCACCCATATAGAATCATGTCTATGCGTGATGCGGGGTAATCTGCCACAAAATCATGTTCACGGCTTCCCATTTCGAGAGAGGCACGGCTATGTCTGAGTTAACCCGCACAGTTTACGATGTTCACGCTTTCTTTTTGTTGAGTTGCCCCAGGCTACAAATTCAGCAATTTCTCTTTTCATACTGTACAGTAGTTTTTCTTTGATATCATGGTACATTTTCATTAGCGCGGGGTGAAGAGAATAGCGGGCTGTGTACCTCGTTCATGTCTGGCAGCGGGAGGCACAGAAACACTCTGGAACACAAGAACGGCCTTTACAATCAGCCTCCATCCTCTGTTACACAGAAATCGGCGCTTTTTCTGCGTAACATTGTCCTTGAAATTTAGTTAGATCGGGATCTTCCATATTATGATTGTTCTTTTCACTTCCACAACTAATGATGACACACGGCGGTGTTACGAATTACCGCTGTTGTCCTTTGTTTTTACCTTCTACGAGCGGCTAAGCTAGCTAAGCGAGTGTATCTCCTGACCAACTCCCGCCGCTCGGGCTGCAAATACGATAAACTTCCATGGACTTACGGCGAGCATCTGCTACAACATTCAAACCTTCAGGATGATAGAATATCCGCATAATCTTTTAACAACTCCAACTAGCGAAGCATGTAGGTTCAACTCCTCTAGGTGAAAGATATACTGCTGAGCTCTTATGATCTATGAAAATATTCACATGGACGCCATACAATGTCTCATCTTTAGGCGTGGATCACTTTGCTGACTAACTCAGGTCATGGGTAGGGTAATTCTTTTGTGTTTCTCCATTGTATAAAGAAGCAAGTAATCACTTTACACATGCGTCAACACACAACCCAACCCGGCCTTTGATGCATGCCAGCCACACTGAATAACATACGTACCTTAGGCAATGCTAACCCAGCAGGGCGGAGGATTGTCATCTTCAGTTCTTGGAAACTCTTGCCATGCCTACATCCTTGGAACTTTCTTTGCTTTATTAGCTTTGTCAAAGGTGCCGCTATAGAAGAAAACCTTCAACAAGTGTGTATCCCGCTTAGCTGCGGACTTCGATTCCGGAGTGGTAGGCCTAGGCCATGTTTTATTGCTTCTATTTTACGCGTGTCCAGCTTTGTATCTCGGCATCCGACACAATGTGCCCCAAGAAGGCTGCGGGATTAGCCGAAATTCACTTGGAGCTTAGCATATAGCGGCGGTCCACGAGAATCGGAGCACTGTCATAAATAGGCACGGTGCTGCGCGAGCGAATACACCGAGAATATCATCAATAAATACTATCATGACCAGGTCTAGGTATGATGCGAAAATACTATTCATGGTCCATAAATATTGTTGGGGCATTCGTTAACTTGGACATAACTAGAAATTCAAAGTGTCATCCATATCGGGTCGGAGAGCCATTAGGGAATATCTCTTTCACGTACTCGAACCTGATGATATCAGGACCGCAAGTCAATCTTGGAAAAGTATAAACCACTGTGGCGATCAAATAAATCATCTATTCGGGGAAGCGGGTACTTGTTCTTTCTTGTAACTTTATTCAATTATCGATAATCTATACACATACAGACTGAGCCATCTTTCTTCCTTACAAATAAAATGGGCGCACCCCACGGTGAAGTACTAGGCCTATTAAAACCTTTATCTAACAAATCTTCCCATTGCTCCTTTAATTCTACGAGTTCTGCAGGAGCCATACGATAGGGAGGAATTGATATAAGTGAGAGTGCACAGTAACAAATCAATAGCAAAATCTATTTCCCTTTAAGGGGAATGCAGGTAACTCATGCGCGGAAACACATCGAGAATTCGTTCACCACGAGAACAAGCGGAGTGTTGGAGTGCTGCTTGAACATCCTAAACTCGACTAGGTAGTAAATACATCCATTAGTTATCAATTTCATCACTTGAAGGTAGATAAACCTACCTTTTGGCGTAAACATCTTTGCCTTTCCACTCCGCCTGCCTCTCTGGAAAGTGGAATCCAAGCCGTCTTGGTCAAAGCGTTACGTTGGCGTAGCGCGGCTAACAATCATACCCATTATGGCATCGAAGTCTATCATTCTAGTTCTACCAGATCTACGTAGTCGCGATCGACAACCTCTCTTGTACACCCTCGGTAAATTCTGCTAGCTACAATAGAGTCACCGATGGGTGTGGATGCAGAAACAACTGTAATAACTCTGGTACGATATTAAACTTTCGTGCCACAAATTGGGTAATTTATGACAAAGTGGATCCTGGATCAATCGGTACATAAGCAGGGGATGAACAGATAGTCATCGTACTGTTACTACATCAGACGCCTTTAGTCATGTCTCCTGGTAGTGCACTAAGTACGGTTTGAGCCGTACACAGTGGAGGCTCCTAATCTACCTCGGCCTACGCCTGCGAGCACGAGGGCCTTCACCACCGAGGCTGGCACAGACTCAAGGCCACTGCGGATCCCACATCTGTTTGTCTGTTTTCCTATCCTCTGGTCGGACAATCTCTCATGCGGTGCCCTCACCTTGCAAATATAACGCCCAGGAGCCATATCTACAAGCTCAGATGTGGTCAGTTGCAATAAGGGCGGGTGAGGGTGTGAATCTCCTCTGCTCTCCCCTTCTCTTTGCGGGAATCTACGTTCTAGCGCCACTGACTACGACTACCTCAAACGAAAGCGAGATCTACCTATTTAACAACTCTTTGTGGTGGAGGTGGGGGTCTAGGGAATGCAGCTTCGATAGTCGAGGCCTAGGTCTCCTCACGAACCTCCCTTTGCATATCATCGGATCTATCTCTGCGGCGTTGTTCTGATTTGTCATCTCTTGCCTGTTGCCGTTGTCTAAGGCCCTCAATGGTACGAGCAAAGGCCTATACTGGGGCAATATCCATATCCTCTCATGTCTTAGCCGTCATGCATGCTTGAATATTCGGGTTGAGACTCATAATAAATACGTGAACTCTAGACGACATAGTATCATCAAATGTTGGAGCATAGCGGGCTAGAGTCAAGCGCAAAGCATACTCGCGTACGCTCCTGCCCCGCCTCGAGATACAAGCGATCCATACGGGCACAGCAGGATCTCTGCCATTGGCAAGTAACGGTCAGGAGGCCTCACAGTGGTCAGTCATGAGGTAACATCTCCCTGGACCTTTCCCAACTCTCGTACCATAGTACGGCTATGTCCATGGCTTGGCTGCCGGCTCAGCGGTGCCGAAGGGTCACATGCATAGCAGGAAAATTCTCTACATCTAATCTAGAAAGTCACGAGGGTCCTCTGCCTAATCTGACCACATGGCCATGAGACCAGTGCAAAACTCCACGACCACCAGAGCTTGCGACCCACTGGAGACTGCTGCTACGGTGGCAGCTGGCGACACATGTGGCCATCATTTGTGCCAACATAACTACAGCGCTACGAACTTCCGATCGATGGCGGTACAAAGATCTGTCGGGGCGGTGTAGTGCCCAACGGCTCCTAATATGAGGGGAGGCTGGCAGAGAGTTTTGTGATGAAACTCTATATCGCCCTCGGATTGGGGTGACTCGGCCCCGAGCGAGGCATCCTGCGGGTGCCTTCTCCTGGCTGCGTGTCCCAATCTTCTGCTGTGGCGAGGTGTGGCCAGTCTTCCATTCTTATACGTAGACAAAGAATACGATATAAGTTTTAGGGACTCAACCCTATCATGCCGCTTTATAGCACGGCGGGTGAGAAAGAAGAGTAACCATCCTATCATGCCTCGTAGCCTCCTGCCTATAGTATGTGGTGCACAACATATCCATAGACAAGACTTGACTTAGCACGGCTTCTTGGGAGCTCACAGGACACCCGGCCAGCTCTATTACCAAGTTTGTCACGCCCCGCCTTGGGGGGTTATGGCCCGCTTAGCTGGTGCCCTAGTAGGACAGACCCTTCTTGGTGAGCCTAGGCGCCAGTGCTGGCTAGCTCTTATCTGGGGTTTACGAAACAAGGGATATATAGGCGGCTCCCTCTAGGCCCTGGGTCTCAGGCTCGGGCCATAGCCTCCGTATAAATAACCGTGTACGAGTCCGGGAGGACTCCACCATGCTGTATCTTTAGCGAGCGCGTATTTGCTCCACACAAGCTTGCGCTCCGCAGGAGCTATACATGCTGTAGTGCGTCGGGCGTATGGGGAAAGCTTCATCCCATCTTGTCCAAGCGGGGACTGACATGTCCTCCCCTTGGAGTGACGTAAACCCACCCGCTCGGTGGGCAACACGATTACCAGCCGGGGGGTGGCGGGGACGCTCAATAAGATTCCCTCACACAGCATCAAGTCTTAACAAACAAATATCACATATAAATAGCGTATGTTTAGCTGAAAAATACTATACGAAATCGGTTCTTATTACGGGTCTCTTTTACGTATTATCTTGATTCTTATGCGATTCTGTAATCTTTATTTATTTATGGCTAATGTTGTAGCGGTACTATCTGTTTTGTATGGCTAAATACGTAGCCAAGATATCATGCAATCTGAATGGCTGGTACGCCCAGCCAAGATATCATGCAATACGAATGGCTAATGCAGCCAAATCTTGTCTGTCTATACGATTTTACTTTACTAAGCTTTATTACGAAAATTTGTATCTTTTTATTCTAACAACATGCTTGCTAATCATACAATAGGTTATGCGAATCTGGAATGCTAACTTCCAGCCCTTTGGGTGCATGCTTTTCTAACTTTGATTTAGTACGATACGGAAACGCAAACGATTTACTGAACACTCAATACTCAACATTCAGCTCGAGAACTCAATTATGGAGTTTACTATGATTCATAAGGCTAAGGCTACTAACTTGCCAAAGAAACTACTTCACATACCTTAACCTCGAGTTATCCGGCGTCGGACGAAGTTCGGTCGATTACTCGGCTATTTTCTCCCAACTGCATTCATATACACATCAATTAGTACTAAATGCAATACTATTCTAAAAGACAACGTCACTTTGATATATTTATAGCCTAAACTTAGGCTTATCGAAGATAATTCGAAAACTTGCTATTTTTCAGAAGTCGGAAAGGGAGAAGTATTCACTTTACGTAGGAGCACATTGACACTAGTTTGGAGCAATTCTACTTACCTTAGGTCGGTAGCTCAATGATTCGTCGGTCGTATTTCCTTAGAAACAAATCCGTAGGAATGCTCCTAGCTTGCTAAATACCTCGGTACTGAGGTTGATTTGGATTTAGACTACGTTTGGCGGCGTAATCGGACGAAATTTAATTACCTCTTCGTCTCTCTCTCTTCTCTCATGATTTTTCTGGAAATTATAAAAGGATATATCACTAAAAAACCGAAGTGGGGGCTTTATATACTTGGGCCTGGACAGGCCCAACGTGTCACAGAGCCAACGCGGAGGCCCCGCCTCCGTGACACGGTGCTATCGCGGAGGGCTCTGCCCGCTCCTTCCGCGATGGTTCGACTGGTTTCTCGTTCGATCTTTTCCGGGCCTTTTACAGCACATTATGGCTTTCAAATATGCTCAATCAACGCGAATAGGCCATCTAGGTGCCAAGAATCTTGCAGGGTGTAACACTTGTCTGGTGGTGTTTATAAAACGAAATGAAGGATGTGGTGTAGGGAATGATTTAGGCATTTCTTTGAATGAACCTAAATTTTATCCCTCCATTTTACCTACCTTGAATAATTAATCCTAGTTAGCTCCATTGAGCCTTGAGCTATTCTTTGATAGAGCGCAACATAAGCAACCCTTTTCTTTCATTAACCTTGAATTTGATCCAAAACTCCTAAGCACTTAAGTGAAAAATCCGAAAGAGTAAAGGAGTGAGAAGAATGAAAAAGAAGGAAAAGTGGCGGTTATAAAAGTTGAGGAAAGGTCAAGGGTGCACTTGTTTGAATACGGGTGAGTATTAGTAGGGAGTAAGAAAATAAATTAATTAAAAGTTACTTATAGAACTCCTTACTAATAAGCTAAGAGTGCTTAAAGAAATGGGGGAACATAAGAGGAAAAGGAAGGTGAAAGGAGAAAAAGGTGAAGTAAGAGAGGGAAGTTCGTAATAAGGGCGTGATGTAATTAAAAAGCGCTTAGGGAAGATAGTCACTGTGCGGCCATAATAGTACCCTGCCGTCCATAGCTACATTACAACCTAAAGTCCTACTTGATCTTACATTCATTACATCCTTAAATTAGTGGGTAAAACACTAAGGGCAAGCTTATGGGTCATTACATGATGCATGTGAATTCTTTGTGAGTGAGCGTAATTCTATTCATGTACCCACACATGTTGTGATTTAAAAAAAATTGCGTGTGAAAATGGGTAACTCTCTTGCTGTGAGGGCACAGTTGAATGAAGGATATAATTCATGTTGGATTCTTGATCCCGTTGATTCGCATGAGTTTGCTAATATTGATTCGATTCTTGAGGTTAGGAAGTCTTGAGTTTTGTATTTCATGTAAATGATCAAATGGGTGCATGCTCTATTTTTGCTTGTTATCTTAAATAATCATTATAGTCGTAGCAGAATTATCTTGCTAAAATAGCTATGTGTGAGTCTCCATATGCATGAGATGTAAAGGTTTGTTCGGACGAACAAGACTTTAAGTGTGAGGTTGTAATCTCGGGCAGAATAGCATGCCTGAGTGATGCTTTATAACTTAATTTAGTCTTGTTTAGCTAATTTATTATATACATTTTCATGTGATTTTATATAAATGTGAATATATGTACTAACCAACATGATTAGTTCTTTTTTTTAGGTTTAAATGAATTTGAGGAACTAATTTATAAGTTGGTGAAGTAGAGGAATGGAGTAGGGCAATTTGCGTAAGTCGGCAGGAGCATGTAGCCCAAGGCTGCGGCGTGCCACGCTAATGTGAGTGTGCCATAGCCAGTAGCCAGTGCCACGCCCATGCCGAGCCGCGAGAGAGGCAGCATGCAGGCGGGCGTCATGCGCGCCGGCGCCAGGTGCCGCGGGCGACACAACGCGCCAGCCGGCAATGCCATCGCTGTTGCATGAAGCGGCGTGTCACCTTGGGCCGAGCGACGACCCTCGCGGCTTGGCACCTGGTAATTTCCGGTGTGCCTCCGCATTACCTCCGTGTCCACGGGCGGTGCTCCGTACACTCCATGACAAGCAATTCCCACGACCAGGCTTAATTTTGCCTTGCGATTCTCATTTACTATAAATCGGTCCCTTAGCTCCTAAAATCATTTTGTCACGATTTTATTCTAGAAAACCACCTAGGAGTGAAGGGAAGTGGAGAACTCACCTAGGTTTGTCAAATTCCTCTTCTATTCTACCAATTCTTGTAAGTATGTTAGTTTAACAATGTTTCTTGTAATTTTACGAACATGAATGGCTAGAACCCTTCCTCTAGGGTTGAAGCCATGAGTTCTGATTGTGTTTTTACGAAATTGTGTTGGGATTAAGTTATTGATTGTTGTTATTGTTTGCTTGAACTATTGGTTTTTTTAATGATTGATCACCATGAAAATATACCGCGTTAACTTAGGCATATGCTTGAGAAACCATTTACCTAAACTGAGAACATGAGAATGTAGTATGATTGTTCTCACGATATAATTTGTGTTAGGATAGAAATATACCTAACACCTTGAAAGTTGATAAAGCGGGATGAGTTAGGCACCAACTTAGAATTATCACATCACCACTCGAAGAAGTAGTTGTGAGGCTAAGTTGAGTAGAATGATTAGGTGTACGAGAGTCCTAATCATATCCCGTAAACCACATCCACGTAATTAATTGCCTGAACTAGAATTAGCATCCTCGCTCACAATGCGGTAGTGAGGCTAGTTTGTCGTGTTTAGAGGTTCGCAAGGCCATGAACATGCAATTCTAATTATGTGAGACGACAATTGATAGTTCCATACTTAAACCATTGCAAATCGTAATAGTGCATGATTATGCGGTTTTTTAACTCTATGTTGCTCCTAGAGTGAATTAAAAATATTTCGTTGACCACAATTGGAGCTTATTGACCTTCTCCGAAAACCTGTCTTACTTCGGTATTTAATGTCACACTTGAACCGGATAGTTAGGCGAATTGGTCAGTCCTTGTGGGTTCGACATTTTCGGTTTTCAAAGAGCCACTATAATGCCCACTTTTGACAGTACACTTGCAGGCACACCAGGTCTCTTCACATCGTTGCAGCACCTTGCTCAGATGAGCCAAATAATCTTCAAAGGAATCACCCACCATCGAAAAGTCATCCATAATAGACTTCAATGATATATCTCTACCATGTCGGAAAATATGGACATCATGCAATGTTAAAAGTGGTCAGGTGCATTACATAACCCGAAACGACATCCTATTAAATGAAAATGTACCATATGGACAAGTGAATGTGGTCTTCACTTGATCTTTGGGGGCTATAAAAATCTAATTGTACACACAGACCAACCGTTGATAGTACCATCCTCTCACTTTTGCAAGTCGGTCTAACATCGATCCATGAATGGCAAAGGAAAGTGATTTTTATGAGTCCAATGATTTCAACTTCCTATAGTCCATAGACACTCTCCAACCGGTGGCTGGTCTGAGTGGACATAGCTCATTATTAGCATTTGGGACCATCGTGATTCCTCCCTTCTTTGGTACACATGGTGAAGCTCACCCATTTCTTTGTCGGCAATAGAATAAACCACACTCATCCAACCACTTGATGATTTCCTTCTTGACCACCTCTTGTACAGGTGGATTCAACCTACACTGATGCTCAATGCTCGGAATACAATCTGGCTCTAGTTGGATCTTGTGAGTGCAAATACCATTGGGATTCCAATAATGTAATGGTCCACCCGATGGCGTTTTTATATCTCTAGCTGGAGACCAAAGCCTCCACTTGCATTTTCAAGTAAGCTGCAACAATGACCGGTAAAGTGTTACCGGCTCCCTAGCTTCCCTTTGTAAGTGAGATGGGAGTGCTTTGAGCCCAAATACCGGACACTCCTCAATAGATGAGGCTTGTTTTGGTGGGGTCACTAGATTGTTCAAGTTAAGATCGATCTTCTTTGGAGCATAAGTGTATCACCCCATACTAGCAAGTGCATTAACTATCCCTTCACCCCCATGGATCTCCACAGCACTAACATTCATCAAGACTGCTGCTAAGTCATCCAGAATCAATAATTCCTCCATAGGCATAATTGGGAACTCGAGGTTCCCTTAACATCAATCTGAGACCACCCTCATATCATTTGGATGCTTCATGGATGCATACATTGAATGTCACTTCCTAATTGTTCAACCGGAATTTAAGCTATCCAGTCTCCATATCTACAAGAGCACGTTCGGTGGTGAGGAATGGTCACCCCAAAATAATGGGGACCTCAAAATCAACTTCACGATCCGAGATGACAAAATGAAGTCGGAAATATAAAGGACTCCACCTTCACTAGAACATGCCTTAAATTTCCACCGGATTCACCGTATGATCTGCCATCAAGAGTCATATTGTAGTCGGTTTTGGGGCTCCCAAGCAACTTTCTAAACAACTGCTAGCGGCATCAAGTTAATACTAGCTCCTAGATCACATAGTGCCTTAGCAAAATTAAAATCTCCAATAATGTACAGTATGGTGAACGCTCCGGAGTCTTTCTTCTTTTGAGCAAAGAGAACGGGATGTTATTGCACTACGGTGGTGCAAATTATATATGCAGGTTCAAAAAGCTCATAGTCCTCTTTCTAGTGACAAGGTCTTTCATGAATTCAGCATAGCCGGGCATCTGCTTAAGTGCCTTGACTAAAGGGATGTTCACAAATAATTGTTTCAACATGGAGATGAATTTGTGATCTTTCCATCTTTAGGCCTTTTCTTCAATGTTTGTGGAAAATGGGAAGGAGGTCTAGGAATAGGCATGAACTTTTGCGGTGCCTCTTTCTCCTTTTCATTGCCAGATCCATGCTCCTTTGCATTACTAGGAGCAATCTTCTCACAATCAACAACCAAAGTGGGTCCTCGAGAATGCATAATCCTATCATCATCAATCAATACGGGCTCTTCTGTCTCATCAATCATAACAGCTCGGAGGATCAACTATCGCCTTCCATTCCTAGTAATTAGTTTGCCATTTTCAGATTTTGCATGTGTTGTTGGGAAGTGTTCCCTTCTACCTATGATTCATCACAACGGACATCGACTTAGTTGTTGCTCAATTTGCTTAATGTCCATGGCATGTGATTCCACCTTTCGATTCATTCCAGAAATATGGCGGAGCTCCTTGGAAATGGCCATCTATTTCCTCCATCTGTGGTACCTTGAACAACATGTCTTCAACCCTTGAGCCACTAGACTCACGGCTCACGGTTCCTTGTAGGGACATACATACCACTTTTATCATTCTTGTACTCATCACACTTCTTCCGGAGTCTCCATTATCTGTATTGGCCTCAAGTTTATTGTTATCCCTGTAATAGTTTAGACCTTGGTTCTCTTGACCTTGGCGGCAAGAGTCTTATGGTTAGACCGCTAGATACAGTCCGTAAACCCGCCCCTTGGCTATTCGAGATAAATAGCTTCCTCCTGGATTCGATTCGCCTCCATCATTTCGGGGGCCTTGCCACGACAACCCACAACATTCACTTTTTCAGCTTGGCTCCCATCAATGCCCAGCAAGAGAATCCCCATTGTGGTCTTTATCTCGACAATATCCACGATCTCGTTCTTCATCCTCTCTTCTCTTGTTCTCTGGTTTCATACCTACCGCATAAGAACCGTGGAATCTCCGACTCTCTTATGTTCCATGCGCGGTTGGTTTTGGTGATTGTCAAAGTAGCTTAGCAGCCTCGGCAAACGTGGCTCATTAATATAAATCGAGATATGGTATTAGCCGCCTTGGTGTTAGCATTTAAAGATCTATAGAAAATTTTCAACAATGTATCATACGGGATACGTGGTTAGGCACCTTTTTAAACTTCTTGTTAGACACGAACCATGTCTCATGAAGTTCCTCGGGGTAACTACACAAAGTTGTATATATCATCTTTTAAGCTGCAAGGCTATGGAAGGTGGGAAAAATCTTTCAAGAAAAGCTTTTTTCAACTCCCTCCATGTAGTGATAGAATTGTTTTGGGCGGTTAATGCACCCAGCCGGAGCGTTGCCTCACTCCTAATGAAAAGGAAAGTAACCCCGGCCCGAATCGCATCCTGACTCACTCCGGTTGTTTATAATCTTTGCATATGCCCACGAAATTTGTCAAGTGATGTGTGCATCATCGATTGCATGACCACAAATATCCCCTTCATGTGCAAGCGGTTAGATCATAGCACTAGTAATATCAGAAGCTTTGCCCCCGGCGGAGCAAAGGGGGAGGGACAATAGCTCCGGTGGCACCGGCTTCGTCAATATCGGCATCATCATCCTCGTGAAATACTGCCTCTGGCGATGCGGACCTCTTTGTTCCTTCTAGCTAAAAACACGCCCCGGCTGACTAGGCGTTGCTCTTGACAGCCCTTGCTAGCTCTCTATCTCTTGCCAGAAGCTTGTTCCACAACTTTCTAGTTGTAGCTTGGTCTCTTTTGTTTCTTGCTCTTGTATGTTGGCCATTCTTCTCGAGATTTCTTAGTGTTTGTTCAAGTTCGTGATCGATTTGAGCCATGGATTTTCCTTGGCTCCTAGTATTGGGCATGCCTGAACCTAAAACTGTTAAGAACAAAAATAATAAAAAGAAAAATAAAAGGAAATAAGAAGCAATAGTAAAGCAATCACAATTAACAAAAGCCTTAGCCGTATTCACCGGCAACAACGGTGTCAAAATTTGATGTCGCCAAAATTACACCTCGCAATTAAGATATAAAGCGTCGATGTCAAATATAGAACCCAACAAATGTTAGAGACGATTCCACGAAGAATATCGCGAGAACTTGAGTTAATGTGATTAGCTATTACTATCGGATTACTTATCTCCTAGGGAAAAAAATAAAATAATAAACAAGTAAAAGAACTGAAGTAGATTCTTAAATCAATTTTGGTTTGTATTCAATCAACAAATTGACTAGGATTGTGTTCCCAAGACTTCATAACCATGAGGCTTTTACACTAGTGATCTATTCCGGTGTTTAGCATGCAATATCGGTAAGTTAAGTTCATCTAAATGGTTGGTCCCTTATCTAGATGATTATCACCATGCAACTTGGTCTATATACGGGTGTATGTTCAATTAACCCTTACCCTTAATATCGGATTAGCTACTCCCGGACAAGTTCAAGCTATTAGATGAGGGTTGATAGCCTTAAATATCCGTTGTTAATCCTTTTTCCATTCACTACCTTGATCCGGTAAGTAAGAATAAGGAGAGTTCTAACGTTTGCAACGTTAAGAAATAATTAAAAAGCGAAGTGAAAAATAATACATGCATTAAACCAGGTTCAAGAATCACTAAGTGTTTAACCTATGTGTGTTAATTCACCATGGTTCCCACAACCCTAGTTATAGGTTTAGCTATCTTGAATAATCACAATCATAAAATATAAATAATTCATAATTGTAACTTACAAAAACTCGTAGAAGAAACCACATGAATTGAATAAAACTCCAAAGCGTGAACAAAGCGCAATGTAGTTTTGATTCCCAAAATCAAGAACTAATCGAACTTTATTTTCTTGAACTAAGAAGATGAGAACAACAACACTAAAATCCACGTGAAAGTATTTATAGTTCCTAACTAATCTTATCCTAATGAAGTGGATTCCGGTTCGGCGGGGAGTAAGCACGGGCCAAAAATGTGGCTCGTGGGTCTCTGCTTGAGTTGGGATCGATGAAAATCAGTCATCCTTGGCGATAGATCCGATCATGGTAACGGGTCACCTAACGACTCATCGTGTGGGCACGAGTCATTAGGCCTTTCGTGGTCTTGGTTCTCCCGCCGATTACACATGACGGTTCATACACGGTGCTCTCTGATGAGTCGTCCAACCATCGGCATTTAGATTACGTCTTCAGTATCCTTCATTGGATACTTTCAAAATCCCTCTTCCAGTCTTTACGACTAGCTCTTGACTCGTTAGTAGGCGTAATGAGTCGTGCCTTCAACCCGTTAAGTGCCTTTGTTCTCATCTTTAAAACTTGATCTTCTCCCCACGACTCACAAACGCGAGTCGTACCTGTTGAGCTAACAGCTTCCGTGGCACAGGCATCAACCTTGATTCGAGTCCATTATGCCTTACTTTGCCTATTTTCTGTTCTGAACCTATTTTCCTGCAACATTTAACATAAACACATCATATCTACATAAACATACCAAATTTGCATATTTTTTGAATTTTAAGCGTCAGTATCATAAAATTACGGCACATCGGTGATTCAATATGGATATAGATCCATGATTCTTTTGTGATAACATTTCACTATTGATTGTGCTAATTTCTTTTATGTCTATTGGAGAATTATGTATTCTATCTTTGATTTACATGATTATGTTCGGATATGATTTGATTATCGATCGTTGTTGACTATTTGATTTTTAGCGGTTTGTGACTGTGTGTGTTATGTTCATATTACTGGGGTGTTCCTTGTTATTGGTGATGTTCTATTAAATAAATAATAGGCATTAAAACATTTATGAGTGATGATAAATTGTCGTTGATAGCTGGAAATAGACACGGGCAATTACGAGGGTGTAAATATTTAGTATTGGTGTTGTTACGCATTTGAATTGTGTTGAAACAGCAAGATGGCTCAGTTATATGGCCAAGCTACTACTAGTTGATGTAGCACCACATTGCGGCGAGTATGATTTCCACCATTTTGCGGCGAGACCCCGACGTAGCAGTCGGAAGGCCGCCGTAGCAGTGGTTGGTAGGGTTGATTGTCTAGGGCTTATAGCTAGAGATTTGTTAAATGCGGTAAGGATATTTTTGGCTTGTTAAGAGCTTATTAAAGTAATTGGTGGGATATAATTAAGTGGCATAAGTTGTTTCATGGAAATTATTTATTTAAGGTTGTTGATATTATATTGTGTTGCGTAAACTAATCTTGAGTGGTGATGATGCTTACAGTATATGTGGTGTGCGTACTATTTTTGCTACACCTTTTGTGGGGTATAGATTTGTGAGGTTATTGAAGTCTCATGATTGGCGTGACGGTACTGCAACCTCAGCTTCTACATTTCTTCCCAGACAAAACATTGTCTTTCTTTATTTGTCCTTATTAAGTTAGAGAAGTCTTGTACACGTATAGACTAGATCCTTGGGAAGGTTGTTTGAGATGAGATTTTTGAATGTAAAATAATGGCGTTTCTATTTAGTGAAAAATGTTTATTTATAAAAGATAAGTCTATACAACTATATTTTTAAAGGGTTCTTCTATCGGATTAAGAATTGATAATTTTCGCACCGTCATCAAATAAGATCGTGTCAACTATCCGGTTCAATGCATCAACATTATTATAATCAAGAAATATTTTGTAGCGCAATAGGGTTGGTGCCCCATCAACCATAATGTTATCTCTACCTATTACAAGCATGAAGCTATTACATTAAATTGTTTTTATTATAAAGTTTAATTTTTATATTCTTCAATAACAAAATTTCAATTCTTGGTGAAAATATTTATTTAATTAGTTAGCAATAGTGAATTTTAATTAAATGTGAGAATAAAAATTCCTAACAGTACGATATTTGACTCTCGAATCACTATATTACTTGGCGATCATATAATGCTTGCGTGTGTTTGAAAGCGACATACATTATCATCAAATTTTGGGCAGTCTTTATTTATACCATATCATACTAATTTATCATTAAATGATCAAAAGCAACACCTATTATCATCAAATATAACTACAATAACATGCGTCATATATTCTTGAATTATTACAAAATCAGTACAAATAAATCTTAGGGCTCCAAGATACCATAGCCAAAACCAGAATACGTTTGAATGGTAGTCCCGGAACAAACATCAAGAAGAGATGGCTGATGAGTAAGGCAAAGTTCTCTCTTTGTTCTCACGTAATTGTCCTGATAAAATTTTTTACAATCCCTAAAGAAAAATAATTAAATAATTAGTGATATATTATTATTAATTTTTATTATTAGCCACATTATATCTTTAATTTTAAAATATTAATACTAAAAATAAAATTAAAAATAATTAATTTTCTTTAATTTTTTTAATTAAAAAATATTTAGAAATAATTATATTTAATATACATCACAACTAAAAAAAGGAAGGGGGGAGATGGTTTGGCCATACGAGATGAAATCATGATATGAAATCTATGAGATGAAGTTGAAGTTTTTGTTTGGACATGCAATTTGAGATTCTTAAGTTGTATTTTCTTATGAACATGCTTTCTAAAATTAAAAACTATCAAAACTTTTACTCAAATCTTATACAATCTTACCAAATAAGTAAAAACTCATAACAAAGTACAATGCAATGTGTTAGAAAGCTATTCTAAAAAAATACAACATTTATTGATCGAACTTAGTTCAATAAAAAGTAAAGTTGAACAAGAGTTGTAGTGTATTACTCTTTAATATAATTCTCACATGATTGGCAAAGGTTGATACAAATAATATGCAATAGCAAATTTTACATCAAAATAAATGATTGGTAAATATGGTTGGTATATATAAAATGGAGGGTTTTGTTTTACGAAATATAAACTTATGAGTCAAATATTGTATTTGAAAAAAGTCCATCTCATAATTTGAAATTTCGAATTAATAAACCGTTTTGAGAATTTGAAATTTTATCTCATGATTCAAATTATGAGATGAAATTGCCATGTCAAAACGGCGTGGTGATAATTCATGTTAGAGTTATGCAGGTATTAATGTACACGAATTTAGTTATCAGGAAATCTATGTATTATTTTATGCAGAGATTAGTGTAGTTTGAATTATTCATCATTAGTTATAGGTATTGGGTTGCTCACAAGTAGTAGTTATGTAGGATTTAGTTATGATAAGAGATTACAATACATGAATTATTGGTTGTGAATATTTAATTTGTTGTGAATTAGTATATATTATTTACAAGTAAATAAAAGTAAACAAATAGTATAAAATTATTGTATAATGAATTTATTTTAGAAAAGAAGAAAATGAGGTATAAATGTACCCAATTAAAAAGTGAATCAATAATATTCAAGCATGTCCATAAAAAATTACTTTTTGCATCATGAGTTCATGACGATTTTTATTATGATTGAACAAAAAATATCAAATATAATAAAACTGGGTGACTTATTCGCACTTCGCGTGAAAATAATATACATCAATAATTTTTTATAATAAGCAAATATTATTATATTTTTAATATTTAAATATTTAAATATTTTTAATTATTCAAATTTTAATAAAATAATAACACCAAAACTATATTTTTAGTTTTCTTAAAAGGACACCAAAAGAAGCAAATAATGATAAAAAATTGATCTATAAATATATAAAATTCAAAGCATAAAATTTTTAAATTTTATGCACTTAAGAGTGTGTATCATAAATATCAATTTTTTCATATATTTCAGCATGTTAAAAACATTTAAATAATAATATTAAAAAAAACAAAAAACCAACCAAAAAAAATGAAAAGAATGAAATAGCGAAAACGCAAGAATTAAATACATTTTGTTCAAAATTCGCAAAATGAAATCATATGTATGTTGTACATATTTTTTTAGCATTTAGTCAGTTCTTTGCTGTAACTGATTGAAATTTGAAAAATATTTTTTCTCATTATTTCAGCAGTATGAAATATAAGTTGAAACCTTATTTCTTTTAAAGGGTATTTTAGTGTATTTTTTAATTATCACTCTCAATTAAAATAGATTAATATAAAAAATTGAAAGTGAGATTTAAGAATTACTTTCATAATTTTTTATCAAATTAAGGTAAAAAATCGAAACAATTAACTAGAAAAAAAGGATAAATCAGTGATAAATTTCTAGGTAATTTCTTTTTCCATGCATAAAGCTTATTTCATCTTATCTTCAATTTTAAAGTTAAAAAAAGGAAAATCTCAATTTTGATGCCTCAAATCGTTTCCCTCTCCTTTTATTTTTCTTATTCATCTCAAAACTTTTCATAGATATCAAATATTATAGGAAATTTATAGTCATCAGCATTGTCAAGAGAGATCACACTAATTTTCTTGGCGCTCAAGTGTTATGTATATATAATAAAAAATACATACAAAACTATTTTCGTAGAGATTAGAAATTCTTTTTCCTACATTTAGTCTTGTCATCCTTTTTGATATTAAACATGACCTCACGAATCATTATTCGAAAACTTGAATTTTCTAGATTACAGCATCCATATTCAACTTCAGTGCAACTTTGTAATCTGTTCTAAGAAAGAAAAAAACGTTTCATATTATAATAATTTATCTTGTCATCCTTTTGTCTTCAGCACGATTTCAGATCATTTATTAAAACTTGATTTTCAGTGCGTCGTAAGTAACTTCAGTCACAGCTTTGTAATCATTCTAAAAGAAAAAACAACACTTCATATTATAACACAAATTTAAACCTTATCAAAACAAAACTTAACAACTAAAAAGATGAAAAGTGTAGATAAGAAAAAATATATATACTAAAAACATAATTATATCTTAAAACAAGAAATTAAAATTAATAATATTTAACTTTAAAATAAATATTACTCTCACAAAACTATAACAAAACCAACACACACAAAAAAAATAAAAAAAATAAAAAAAATAAAAAAAATAAAAAAAATAAAAAAAATAAAAAAAATAAAAAAAATAAATAAAGTTAATAAGTAATTGGTATGAAAAGGCAACCTCCTTCAATTGAGGTTTAATTTATCATATAGATTGGCTAGTCATTCAGTAGGTATTTAGACAAATTAATGATAGATCTTTGGGCTTCCTAATTTTAAGAAAAAGTGGGGAAAAATATGAGTAAAGATGAAGGTGTAATTAAGAAAATAAGAAATAATTTTTTTTTATTTAATGTATTATATTAATATAATTAAGAGTAATTTAAATAAAGTTAATTTTGAGCTTAAACATAGCATATAAATGATTTTCAAAAAAAATTAAAATGAAAAATTCAAAAAAATAAAATAAAAAATGAAATGGAGCTCAAAAGGCATACCACATAAGCATGCCTCTAAGTGTCTTTATATACATATATTGAAATTCTCAACTTTTCAATTTTGATTTTCAAAGTAATACTTGCTAAATCAACAATATAAGATAATTTAGACCTCTTTTATGTTTTTGTTCATTTTTTTTCAATTGGGTTTTATTTTTTTAAAGCATTTCATTTAAAGTTAAAGTTGTTGAACTTCCAATATGGAATCACTACGGGAAGCGAAAAGAAGGACGGTTCAGGAAGAATGCGAGGAGGGTGGAATTGGATTCTGAGGTTTGAAGTAAACTCAAATTATTCAAGAATACATCAAATAAAAAAAATAAAAAATTGAATTGAAATTGAATTGATAATTGAGGTTTTTTTATTTATTTTAAAAAAAATTACCAAAATTAAAAAAATTTCAAAGTAAATTATTAGGGTAAATGTGTAATTTTATAATTTTTTAATCCATTATATAACTAATACCCACCAACATTTCCAATTTCTACTCCGCATAAAATTATACATAGATTTCCTCATAAGTTATATGTAAATTTTAATTATAGAATACTAAAAGCACACAACCAAACATTGTATAACATCAATACATGAATAACTTGCCCCCAACAATTGAAACCTACCAAATCAAAATAATATATAAAATTAATACATAAATAACTTTTATCATATTTGATAGCAAACAATATATGAAATTAATACCAAGAATAACTTCATCATATTATTTTGACACTTCATCAAATAACCCAACGTCCATAACTAGTTACAAATTTAACCATAACAAGTCATGTGAATCCGCGAGCAAGACAAACTAAAGTGGGCAATGCTTCCGTTTCATTTACTTCCCTCCGTCCTTTTATATCGTTATTCATCATATTTTTAAAAAATAATATATTTTTTATATTGTTTGTTTTTTGTTTTTGGGGTTTTTTTTTTTTTATGAATTTTGAGTTTTTTTAATTTTTTATTTTTTTAAAATTACAATTAATAAAAAAAAAAAAACCCCAAAATTTTTTAATTTTTAAAAATTTTAAATTAAATACTTAATTTTTAATATAGTGATAGAAGTAAAAAGTAAAGAGGATAAGTAATCCAGTTCAATGGTGTTATATAGTTATAATATGATAAAACAGCGCCAGCTTGAAAAAGCTAACAGCTTTGTTGCCTTTCTAAAATCTCTCTTAGTCTCAACACTTGAAGCTTTGTTTAAATTGGTAATATCTCTTTCTTCTGTCCGAGCCAAGCCATAGTTCCACGTTCCGAGGAGTACCAGTATGCGGCATTTTCTCCGGCTATTCTTGCCGGCAATGTTGTATCTCCGATTCTCTCTCATGCTTATTAGTATTGCTCCTCAGCTGCTTCTCCGTCACAATAGTTGCTGCTCAAACATCTAACAATGCAACCACTAAATGGCTCACACTTAACGGTAACTTCTTTTGCGCCTTTTCCTCTTTACTTAACAAGTTGCTTACTTTTCCGCAATTGGAAAATTTTCGCTTACTTCCTGAAGCTGTGATTTTTTTTCAGTCAACTTTGGGTCGGTTGAAGAATTCTGGAGAGCGTAGAAGTTTGGATTTTTCTTCGGAAATTGAAATTTTGAAATTAACTTCGGAGTTCTTTAATGATCTAGTTTTTATAATTTTTTAATTTTATGATAGTTGATATAGGTGCAATGAAGTTAGATGAGTTATTCGTTTAAAGTCATCAGCGTACAATAGGAGCCACATTGCTTTCCTTTTTTTGCCAATTGTGGTTGTTGGTACCATGCTAGTGACTAAATTGTGTGATAAAGAAGCCTAATAATGGTTAATTCACTGTAATCAACAGCTAAACAAGTTAACAATTTCTTGCTAACTGGAATTGAAAAGTTCGGATCAGTTTGCCTTCCGTATTCTTTACATTGTTTCTAGTCATTGTAGATGATTTTATTTCTTTTTGCAGGAGATGCACCATTAGTTATAGCCCGTGGTGGATTTTCTGGATTATTTCCTGATTCAAGCTATGATGCCTATATGATGGCAATGGGAACTAGCTTGGCTAATGTGATTATCTGGTGTGATGTGCAACTCACCAAAGATGGGGTCACCATCTGTTTTCCCTGACCTCAAGCTTAGCAATGCTTCTGACATTGATTTTACTTCAAAAAACAAGAGAGTAAATACTTTGTGAATGGAGTTCCAACACTGGGATGGTTCTCTATAGATTTCAATTTCAAGGATCTGGCGCCTGTCACCTGTAGTTCAATAACTTGCGATATTTGTTTTGTGTCCTTCACCGTTATGTTCCACATATCATGTTGTGCATGACTGTAAGTGCAAGATGCTGAAATCTATGTCCAAGCAGAGATTTTGCTGCGATATCCCTTCCTATGGTTTATAGTATACACAATTCATTATAGGGGCTTTGACCCATTTAGTGTCTTGAAAGGGTGATCAGATTCTTCTTTCTTCCCTTTTTCTGCTCTAAATAATTTAGAGGTCTGTCATGTTGAATTTTCTTTTCTCTTTTTCCTTTCTTGAAATGGCATGTTGGATCCATATGTATATTTATTTGCGCGCCACTGGTAGTTTGCAACTCCTTGATGAACTGCAAAAGAAGAAAGAAGCTAAGTTTCTAGGTTTATCAGGACTGATGTGGCCACATCTTTCTAAGTTGACACTTTTGGTGAAGTGTGCATTGGCAAGTTATACTAGAACATTATCCTAGTATTTATAATCCAGTTGAAATAAAACCTTTCTTTTCATAAGTAATTTGAAATATACTTTTGATTCTTCTCATGATTTTATGTTTAAATCAAGAACAACCAGTATGTCTGATAACTCGGCTTTTAAGACAAATACCTGCTGTAAAATGCTAAATTGGTATGGTAAATTATGTTGGTCATATAATCTAGAGAACCATAGCCTTGTTAGGGATGTTTGAACTTATTATTTGCTTGTAGCAGTTACTTCCGGTGACTGAAGTTTCTACACAAAATATTACTTTTGTTTTTTGTACAGTGAGGCAAGGAGTTTATTCACGAACTGAAAGATTTGATGAATCACAACGGGGAACACTGTCAGGATGTGGTAAACCAAGTCAAACCTCGGGATTATGGTTGAACATCCAGGTACTTATTCAGTTGTGAAACATTTGCACTTATAAAAATATAGTTGTCTGGTTTTAATTTATTTCAATCTCTTTTCATCTAAAGTTATCAATTAATGTGTTGTTACAACATATTGTTGTATATCATTGTATCTTGCTAAACGTTGCTTTAGGTTTGTCTGTTACTGTGTTTATTGATCGCTTTATTTTGCAAATCCTTTTTCAGCATGACACCTTCTTCAGCCAGCATAATCTGAGTATGAGAAGTTCTATTATATCTCTGTCCAGGAGTGTTCTCATCAACTATAATTTCATAGCCTGAGGTGAATTTTCCTCAAGAAATATTGTGTACGACTCAATCGGCAATTACAAAACTTGTTTTCCGGTTTCTTGAGACAGGAAGATGTTGAGCCTTCAACAAATCAAACATATGGTTCTTTATTGAAGAACTCCACATTTATCAAAACCTTTGCCTCCTGGAATTCTTGTTCCCAAATCTTATATCTGGCCAGTGGACAACTCACTCTACTTACAACCATATACATCGCTTGTCTTAGATGCTCATAAAGAAGGTCTTCAGATTTTGCATCAGATTCGTAAATGATGTACCTTTTGCTTACAATTACAGCTATGATCCCATATCTGAGTATTTGTCCTTTGTTGACAATGATGACTTCTCTGTGGATTAGACTGCTGTCTGACTTCCCAGTAACCCCATCAGCGACAATTGGTAACCACGCTACAATTGATGAATAACAGTATCTCTGTGCTCTTATTGTTGCTTTTATATTTTTAGTCGCTCATTCTAGTAAATTACTTGACTGTGAATACTGATGACTTGTTGAAGATATCTTCAATTTTGTGCAGTCTCATTATTTCATGCATTTCTCAACAATTATTTCTTTTTTTTTTAATAGCTTATGGTGCCCTTGGTGCAAAGTAAATGTAGACAACTTCAAAGTTTTGGAGGCTGAAACTGTGCTGGTTTACAAGGCCCGAGTAGTTAGTAGAACTGCAATCGGTGTTGTGGATTTGAAAATGCATAGGCTAATCATCGGTAGGCCACTACTATAAAGTCCAATAACTGGTTTTGAGGTGATCAACGTATCCTAACCTTAATTTGACTATAAAAGAAAACAGACATGAAGGAAAAGAGTAGTTTTCTTTGAGATAAATGATCACTGATAGTGATATCATAAGAGCAGACCTTGGACACACTAGATTTGTAAATGTGGTGGATAGGTGAAGGTGATCACTGTTGCCTCCCGCCAATAGCGTAGATTTGGGTATCTGAGACCTTTTTTTTTGCATTTTATATTTATGGATATTTTCAGTTGGTGTTGAAGCTCTGTGCTATTTCGCTTTCTATCATGATACTCTTCATTATTCTTATACTTTTTGTAATATTGCAGATTGCTTTACTCATTTGGATAAGAATGATAAAACTCAAAAAGGTAAGCTATATAACGCTCTTATTTTGTTAGACCGGTGATATTTGTTTTGCTCACTAGATGGCTTTATCCTGCAAAATTTTAGGCGAGATCACACATACTCAAGGTTAAAATGAACTGGAAAAGGTTTGATTCTGTGAAATTTTGAGCTTGAGATCAATTCTCTTGTCTAATTAAATGAGCTCCACTTACTATCCCAGAGAGACTCTTCTATGAAAGAGTAAGCAAAGAATTTGAGAATTATACTGTCTTGGAGATACTTTAGCCTTTCAAGAGAAAATAATTTCATCGAGTCATGTGAAGCCAAGCCAACTTCTAGAGCTTTGTGCAATGACATGACCATGCTCATATCTTGAGACGGACTTAGTTGTTCTTTTGTAGATAAGACAAAGTTGTCACATCAAGATTCTCTTATTAATAGGTCCCCCTACTGCTTTAGTTTTCCTACTGTGTATTTAGTGTTTTATTACAGTTTGTACAAGACATTATATCTCACTCTTTCCCCATTTCCTGTTGGCCTACAGTAAAGCTTCTGATTATCACATCTGAAGGAGCAAGTGGAGACTACCCGGGTTGTACTGATTTGGCATATACAAAAGCTGCTTTGGATGGTGCAGATGTTCTCGACTGTCCTGTTCAAATGACAAAGGATGGAATACCCTTCTGCCTGGGTTCTATTAATTTGATAGATAAGACTACAGTTTCTCAATCGCCATTCCACAATATTGCTAGTACAGTCCCAGAGCTTAACATAACTAGTGGAATAGTCTCCTTTAACCTTACTTGGGATGAGATTAGGGGAAGGCCTGAAACGTAAGTTCAACCAACTATCATCTATATTATCTTACAGCTTTTCCAAACTGAACATCACCGCCTTCAAGTTTTCTGGATGCTGAAGATAGTATGTTTCGACAATAGTTGTTGATGCATCTTCAAGTTAATAGGTTGAATTCAAAACTTATCACAAGAAGTCATCTTGTGAATTTTCTTCTTTTTGCTTGCATGTGAATAATGTAGGTGTACATTTTCGGATACTGGTCTGTTAATTAAGTTATAGATAAAGGCTATTCCTTCCTCTTAACATTAGTAATTTTAACTTCTAACCCAACATGAATGTTAACCATCAAATTGTTCTATATTATATTATACCACAACAACAATAACATCTCAATTCCAAACAAGTTAGGTTGGCGCCATGTATCTCCATTTAAATTCATCTCAGGCCAATAATATACATCTGTACCATACTACAGAAGTATTACATTACATCGATGTTCCTAAAAGTGAGTTTCTGGTGTTTTATAATATTTTTTGATCTCTTAGATTGATTCCCTGACCCCCCAAATTATATGCGAAGGATTCGGATAACAACTGGGATTTCTAGATATTAATGTTGTACTTAACATGCTCTAACTTTTTTGTAGCGGAAATAACAAACCCATGGTTAGAGTTTAGATTGTACCGAAATCCAAAAGCCAGAAATGAGGGAAACTTTGTGTCATTGGTGGATTTCTTGACATATGCAAAAAATGTCACAACTGTATCTGGTGTCATGATCAGCATAAATTGAAGTTTATTGCCCGGTTCTGTTGACATTGTAAACACCAACAGCATTATGTATCAGCAAATGTTAAGGCCATATTACACCTAAATGCTAATATCCATTTTGCAGTAGCTTTATTCACGTGACTTAAATTTTGAGAGTTCGAAAAAGGGCATTAATATTCCATGAAAGCAAAGAAAATCCTTTGGAATATGGATGTAATGATTTTTAACTTCAGTTGTTGACATGATGGGTTTTCCCTTAAATCCTTTTTGCTCTTGTGGTTTGTGTTTTTCCTCGAGGTGGCACTAAGGGATGGAAAAAATGCCTTGAGATAGAAAATTCTAAAATGAAAAACGACAAAGTATTTTTAATTTAAATTAAGAATAAGTCGTCCCTCGGGTACAATACTCCTTACTATTTATTTTCATATGTTGACTCTTTATGTTGGGGGTGGCCGCTTGTGGGTATGGCAATCGATGTGGATACAACTTTCAGAGCATAGCAAGAGGAAAGAAGGAATGCAATTTTGACCTAGTGTTGGTAATTAAGTATAGGAAGGATTTCATTCCAAAGGCAGGTCGGTTTCACTCACAACTAGCATCAGTATTTTTCCTTTGCTGGAATGCAGAAAAGATCCTTAAGTATTAATCTATCTACTAGTTTTTATGTTTTACTCAAAGTTTCTCTGTAATATTGTATTTAAATACACACTTACTTTACAATTACAAAAGGTAGTTCAGTTGCTTGCTTAACCAGTAAATGTATCTTCTCTCTCACTAGTTTTGTGCTCTGGAAGGCTTATCATTTGTAATTGCTTTTCAGTTTCCCTATTAAAAGGAAATTTTAAATCCTGTTTACGGCTGATAAACTATAAGGTTGTACTTGTAAAATAGTTAAATGTTGTCGAAATTAACGGCACTTTTCTTAGTTTGTTTCAAGAAGCAAAAATTTAAGCCCAGAAGGAAGCAACATAAATTCCATACCTATTCATTTTTATCCGTTAATGTTGTGGCACTTGTGCAGAATGCAGCTTACCTGGCAAATCAGGGATTCGGTTGTATTCGCTGCTGTTCTTGAAGCCTTAAGGAGTGCTGGTTATGATAATCAGACAGCAAAGAAAGTTATGATCCAATCAAAAGACAGTTCAGCTCTGAAAGAATTTAAGAAAACCGCTATGAACTGTTTATTGGATTGCTGATAATATCAGGGATATTGAGAACTCGGCTATCCGAGATCAGAGCTTTGCTAGTTCTGTAATTTTAACCAAGAAATCTGTTTTCCCAAGTGAGAGCAAATTTCTCGTTGGGAAAACAGATGTGTCTAAAAACTGCAGTCATCAAATCTCTCAGTATATGTTCAATGCTTTAACAATGAGTTTGTGTCTCAAGCATGGGATTTTTTCTCAGATTCCTATGTAGAGATAAACAACTATATTGCTGGAGCTGGCATTGATGGTGTTATAACAGATTTCCCAGGCACAGCTGCTAGATACAGAAGTAAGTAGTTCTTATAGCTTGTCTATACTTCCATAGCATTCCACCCCCAGTTTCTCTTTACTTATTGCTTCCTCATTTTTTGGTGCATTATCACAGAAATTCCATGCAATAAAAATTCCCCATCTACCTGCGAAAGTAAGCTGCAAATTGCCATGTTCGCTCGTGTTTTGTGGTGCTTTATCTGGTCTCACAACTTTAAATTTAAAATAGGAAATACCATTGAGAAGCTTATGATCAAAAGTGAAGCTACTACTGATTTGGGCAAGTATGGATTCTATTTTCGACAATAGTATATTATGTTGGAACTTTTCTTGAGCTTACCTGTGATTCAATGAGATATATTGATGTGTTGGGTTATAGGGAACCGTTGTTTTAGGTTACAAGACCAACCACCGTATCATGGCCCTTGTTGACCCGGGAGTTCTCCTACAATTCATGGCTCGTCAGTTATTGCATAAGCTGAAGCTCCCAACCCAATACTTACCGAAAGTGATGTGGTTGAGCCACCTCTACCTCCTGTTGCAAAGATAATCCCTACTGCTGGCAATAACTCTGCTACAGCTAATGCAGCTCCCACCTCTCCAATCGGTCATTCCTCAGTAGGGGCTGGCATTTTGGCATGCTGCCTTTCCATTCTTCTTGCTGATCTTGGGATCTTTTGATCTCAGTGAGAGCTTTTGGTGCAATTTGTATCTACATTTTGCTGGTCAATTTCATGTTATTAACAAATGCTTACCCTAAAATTTCTGTATTAGGCCAATCAGTTAAATATCTAGAATGAGGTCACAAGCAATGTAATTAATCTAAAATTATGTTAATCCATGTGAATAAAACAAGAGCTAAGTAATATGACTAGCAAGCCAAATAATTGATAAAGTAAAAGGGAGAAAGATTCTTATTGATTCCAACAGTTGCTGAAGTAGTGATGAACAGTCCTGTTTACAGATAATAATCCTAAAGTTGTGTCCAATCAGGTGAGAATTAGATACATCAATTGAGGAGTTGGGGATTTGCGGATAACTAAGAGGCATCGAAACACTACAAGAAATCAGACTGTTTCTCTTTGTTTGATTTTGAAAATAAAAAATTGTAGTCTAAAACAAAAATACTATCGGTAGGCATTAAACACCTTTTATCATTGGGCTACGACTTCTATTTGTGTTATGTATTCAAAAGATATTTAGGTGACCATTCTTCCTACACCACTGGGCGGGGCGGGGCGGGGCAGTGCATGGCGAGTTGAAGTAATTCATTTTATAAATTTATCCGGTGGAGGACAGGTTATAGATCTTTGTGAATTTAAATAACTTTTTCTTAGTTGGCCGTTTTGATATTACGCAAATTATCCAGCAAGATTAAGCCTAATTACAACCATTTCAGTTCAACGTCTTGTATTTCTCTATCTATATATTCATCACATCAAATCTGAATATTTTCCCAGTTTCTTTGGCTGTGAGTTTCGATATTATTTATTTTTTAGAAAAAAAGTTTTGAGTCGTGATTTTTAGTAGGGAATGTGGCAGCAGCGTGGGCGTTTATGTATATGTGTTTGAATAAATTTTCTTTTCTGATCAATTATGTATTTGGCATGTTGTTTCATCATATCATTATCTCTTGTTTTTCATTGTATTAAAAATTCTAATGATGAAAAATAAAGAAAGGATTATCCAAGTTTATCTATTAATTAATCGATAGTATAATCCGAATAAATAAGTTGAAAAATATTCTCTAATAACAATTTAATTTCATTTTTATTATACTAAACATTATTTGAAAATATAATTTGATAGACACGTGTGTCTTTTATTGGGATACAAATGAAGGTTGCACCTTTAAATTACAACATATATTAAGTATACTTTTTTACATGAGTGTAACAAAATATTTTGTAGAATGAAATGTACTTTAGTAATAAACAAATACATCCACAGTGAGTTTTAAAATAAAATTGAATATACACATTAAACTATGGAAAAATTGAATCTTATATGATTGTTATAGACACAATCATTGTTGCAAAAATAAAGGGGTTTCGAGATGGTGTCTGATGATGAGCAATAAGCATCAATCTCCATGACAAAAGCTATGATCATACGGGCGTGTCACCAATACTCACTTTTTTCACTCTTGACCCGGTGATTTCTATGAGAATGTCTTTTTCGCATATACCTATTAGGCTATAGTAATTAGAAGAGAAGCAGAGAAATGATCATTACTTCTACTTTATTTTATTTTATTTTGGTATTTATGAATGAATTATATTTAATGGGTAAGAACTTGCCACATTTTTCCTAAAGTGCAATAACATGCGGTTTTAAACCAGAATTGGGAACCTACCAATCCTTTCTTTCCCAAAGCTTAATCATACATTATTTTTAAACTAAAAATACTTATACTTAGCAATAAGTTCCTAATATATATATATACACACAAAATAAATTGCAACGAAAGGCAAAGTACTCGAGAGTACGTTAATAGGCTGCGTCAAACTAAGCCTCATCAGAACTATAGCCCAAGGTGGAGGTTCAGGGAAAGATTCGATGCCCTACTAGCCCAGCCCACTTTACGGACAGGAAATTAGGATTTTAGAATCACAAAACCTGGTAGTATAGGCTTATATGAGCTTGCGGTGGCCTAAATGAGAATGGTACTTGCTCGTTTCTTAGCCTTTGCTTCTATTTAATTGATTCTTCTTGTTATTTGTCCTTTGCAACTACATTTATTAGATTTATTTATTAATTTTCTTTATTCTCTCTCCAGTTCTCGTAGAATCGAAATGAGATGATGAAAAAAAGCTGCAATAGCATGATGGTAAAATTCCATGATTCATGTGTTTAAGTCTCTGATGATTTCTTATTTCTCTATAGAAGAATTCCTGTTTTTAGATTGATTTCTGGAGTTTCAATGTTTTGCTTTTAGTATTTGGGAGATGTGATGAAGGAAATTGGTCCGTGTTTCTGATTGAACAGCGACAGATAACTCCTTTCTTTTTACTCTTCTGATCTCTACTGAATTCTACCTCTTTTTTATTTAAGATTATATTTTTTTCTTTTAGCAAATTTATGAAGCAGTAGCTCAATGATTGCATGCCTTATGGACAATATACGCTATGCCGATTTAAAGCATGAGTAGATAGACTTTTTTAAGTATGAGAGCTATTTGTATTTTCTCAAAGTCGTTCTCTAAGATTGATACTGAATTAGCAGCAGAAATCAAAAGAAGATTCTTCCGCCCAACTCAACCCACCATTTTTTAAGATGACAAATCAAAAAATCAGTAAGGATGAAATATAAATTTCTCAAGGCATATACAAGATTTGAACTAAACTACTTGTTCAGCCAAACCCTCTTCCTATGCTCTTAGCTCTGCCCCTGTGTCAAAACTACAACATCAACCGGTTGAGAGATAGTTGACAGTAGAGAAAAGATGATAAAGAAAATAATTAAAAAAAAGCAAACTTTGAGAGAGAAAATGTAGGAAAAAGGAAACTCCATCAATAGTACTCGAGGATAATGAAATTTTCATTATTGTCGGGAAAGAATCAAACAGAATAAAGCATTAGCTAAAGAATTAGCTGACCCATTTCATCATTGTCGGCCACCGTCTCTCCGGCCAACCGCAGCAATACCCTCTGGTTGAAGAAAAATTTAATCTGATTAAAGGTTGTAAGAACATAGGTGGTGTATTTATTAAATAAATAAATTTTAATTGAGAAGAAAAATATTCCAAAAACCCAGAAAAAACATAAATATGAATGGAGGTCAAAGAGACATGCCACATCGGCATGCCTCTAAGTCTCCTTTACTATAAATTTATTCGCTTCGCGCTATCAATAAAAATTATTATACGCTCATTCTCTTCTCCTTTAATTTTCTCATATGCGTCTTAGTAAATATTAGTAAAGTGTAAGTACATTTAGAAATATAAAATAAATAATAATTTTATATTTTTAAAAATATTAAGTAGAATGTATATTAAAATATTTATTTGTGATATGATCAAGTACAATATCTTTAAATTATGTAATACTCTTATAAGTAGTATGTATTTATATCCAATGCTTGCTATTTTAAATTAATACAAAAAATAAAATCATAAATTTCTTTGCAATATTTACTTCAGTCCACCTCACCTCGATTTGAATATTTGCTTTGCAAAATGGTGTTATTTTAATCTATAAAATTTTTTTAGGTGATTATTAAAGAAAATAATTATATTTTAGTTTAAAAAATGTATTTGATGATAGAAATTTTGAAATCTGAACTAAAATTGAATGATATACTAATATCATAATTTATCATAAATAAATATTCAATTTAGAAAATATAAAATTTATAATTCTTCATTAAAATTGTAAATTGATGAATTTGAGCATTTGATTTGTATTTGTGATTGAATTTTGATTTAAAATAAATAAAAAAACCTTTTTAATTTTAAAGAATTAAAAATATTTAATTATATTAAAAATGACATAAGTAATATATAAAGATCTATACACATAGGCTTAGGGAAGGTGTCAACTTTTAAGACTATATTTTATGTTTGATCATCCATTTTCTTACACTTATGAATTTCTTTAATTTCTAGAATCTATATACGTACTCACATGTTAAGAAAAAAATCAGCATCTCCATATGATACAAAATAATATTTTAAAATTTGAATTTTAAATTTTTTATTTTTTTTATTTTTTTTATTTTTTTTATTTTTTTTATTTTTTTTATTTTTTTTATTTTTTTTAAAAAACACAATAGAAAAAAAACAAAGATCAAATCTAAAAGATTTATGATTAATTTGAGAAATTGAAATTATAGAATACAACATCATTTCAAATGGTAAAATAATTATTGTCTTCTTCCTCAACAACAAAACCTTTTAGTTGTATTAATTGTTATTTATTTGTATTCATTCAATGTTTTTCACTTCAATCATCCTTGAACGACACGACTTCTCCTTCTATTTTTTTAATTTTCTCTTAAAAAATAAGTATTATATATAATAAAAAAAACTTTAGAATTAAATTAAAAAGTTTGAAACATTATTTTAATAATATTTAAAATTTGAATTTTTAAAAGTTCTCTTTATAATTTTAATTTATAAATTGAATAAATTGTGATACATTGTTTTTTTTCAATTAGCTCCTAATATTTCATATTATCAGTTTGACAAAAAAATATTTGAGAAAAAATGATATTAAGACTACATTAATATTATACTACATAATAACTTTACATATACAATTACTCGGTAACACAACTTCTTCTTTTTTGTAAAAATAACAATTATTAATAAAAAAACATATATGACAAGAACTTTTTGTTGATTATAATCATAAAATTATGAAGCTTTTTCTTCTGTAATTAATATTTCATCATCATATAAATTTTTGTATCCTCCATGTCTTATTATACTTCTTCTTTGAAGCATCATTAATAATTTACAACAAAAATACCTTTTACTTCTCCATCACTAGGCCTGAGCAAAGAGCGAGCCAGATTCGGAGCTCGGCTCGGCTCGCATATATTTAACTTGGCTCAACTCGGCTCGTTTTGAAAAAAATCTCGCTCGCTCGGCTCGATTAATCTCGGCTCTCTCAAAGCTCGGGCTCGATTGAGCTTGGCTCTAGTTGGCTCGGTTGACTCAATTTAAGAAATAATATCCTTTCATTAAGTTCAATTACGAAGTACATTAGAAATTTACTTAGCATATTATATTAATTTAACATTATATAATTAATATTTATCTAATGTTAGTAAATTTTCAACCACAATGCAGCAAGCCTACTATATTAGTATGGATGTTCATAGTTCGATTTGGGTCGACTTTTTATTATAATTCAAAATCAAATCAAATCAAATTTTCAATTATTAAAATCAAGTCAAATCAAACACAATATATGTTCATCAATTTGGTTGTTGTCGGATGTGGTTATGTTTTTTAATTTTAAAAGATCTAATATTATTTGTCTCTTTATTTTTCTTTCTACAATTACAAAATATATATATATATATTTGTCAACTTATAATCCTTTGATATCTTTTATTAAGGTGGGTATAATTTCTTTGAATTATTGAGAAAATGTCTTGAGATCTACAAACATTAATAAATAAATTTATAAAAATATAAAAATTCTAGATAAAAAAGAGCCGCTCGGCTTCGGCTCGGGCTTAGTCAAAATGTAGAAAATGTCGATTGAGCTCGCTCGGCTCGACTTCAGCTTCGATACTATGTAAAAGCTCGGCAAGCTCGACTCGGTATACACTCGGCTTGATTAGGCTCGCCTCGGGCTTGGCTCGATGCCCAGGCCTATCAATCACTTAAAAAAATAAAAATGTTACTCTCTTTAATTATTTTTGATATTTTGAGTGATCTAATCCATATATAATCTGAACATATAAAAACAATCTTGTAATAAATATACTTTCTTGAAAATGTCTATATTTCAAGTATAGTAAAAACATATATTTCTAAACCGAACTAACTCTTAGATATATAATTTATTAATTTTTTACTATTTCACAAATTTTAGTCATTTTCTAATTTTAAGTTTTATAAATATAGAATTTTAGCATTCAAGTTTAGATATATTCATAATTTTTATTTTGAAGAAAAAAAAGGAATAGATTTCATGAAACAGTATTTTTAGTCGAGAATAGTGAAATGAAAGGACAAATTTAATTAGAATTATTTTCACAAAAATGTAAAGGGGAAAAGAGAAATTTTCTTATTTATCTTTTGACTATAGAAATATCATCACATACATCTTACCAAACACCACATACACACATATATACATATATTCTTCTTTGTATCTTTCAATTTTCTAGTATTTATTTTAGAATCAGGAAAATAAAAATAAACCCACAAAAAAAAAAAAAAAAGAGGAAGGAAGTTTTAAAAGTGACAAAAAGGGAAATTAAGACACAAATTCAAAAGTTTCAGATTAGATTTAAAAATGAGAATGGTATGTACTTTTTATTTTTATTTTTATTTTTTATATTCCCCTTTACTTTTTTATTTCCTTTATTAGTTTAAAAAATGAGAAGAACTGTACAAATCCTTTTCTTTTCTTTATACTCTTCTATTTACCTTTTTCCCCCTTTCTATTCCCTTGCACAGATAATAAACTCTTTTTTTACTACTCTAATAAATCTGTATGCTATACACCGTATAAATATACACATTCTTTCTATATATATCGGCATTTTCATTTTACTTTTTCTTCTCTACCTTCCTCCTCTTAATTCATTATTAATGATCATAACATAAACTTCATTTTAAGTATCAATTTCCTCTTAATAATTAATCTTCCCTTGATTAAAATAATATTAACATCAAATACGAGTTAGCATGCTAAAGAGGTATTGAAAAAGATGTAATAAATAGACATAGAGATGTAATAAATCTTAACAAAAATGAGATCAGACCAAAAGAAAAAAATAAGATACTCGACCAACATCCCGCACATATGTAAATAAGGTATTTCTAAATTTAAGTTATCCTATCAAGGATCTATCTCCCAAACTTACTTTAAGTTTTATAGGGAGAAAGAAGCGAATTATCTTTAAAAAGGAAATTTGTGAAATTGAAAAAAAAATTGAAAAAGAAAAGAGAGAGAGAGTGGGAAGGTCCGAAATTTAAAGGCCACGAAGTGAACATCGTTCGATTTTATAAATGAAGGCCTTTTCGGAACCCTACTCAAATGATTCCTGAGGGTAGAAATTAGTATTAACAATGGAGGCCTTTCCACGAACTTTATAAATGATACCTAATAATGAGGGAGAAATTAACCGACATATTTAATACTAATTTAAGAAAAACAAGAAATTTTTGGGAATTAGATAATTAAAAAGACAAAAATTGAAGGAATAATGCAAAATCTAGAAAATTAGATAAATGACAATTATAGCTCCGAAGAGTGTCACGTCTGCAGTCTTTGAAATCTCTTATATATATATATATATATATATATTTATTTTCAGAAAATAATAATGATAGTAATTATGTCACCCAAGAGTACATTATACACTCAATAAGTAAAATGACAACCGAGAAAGTTGCCATGAAAATTGGGTTGGCGATTATCGGTTCTAGTATTCTGAAGAGTATGAAGTTTACGGCGATCGAAACGTCAGCAGCGTGATCTATCACTATCAAAACAAAGTTCCAAAATGACAAATATGATTTCATGATATTGGAATGTCTTTCATTTCGTACAAGAGCATTTATCAATGTTTTCTCCGTGCTTCTTCCCCAGTACTCCGTATTTTGGAGCCTTCCAAGCTTGAATGCTACTTCGGGTATAAATCTATACATTGGAATCACAAAATTTGCCGTGCTCTTTGAAATCTTATATGAATATGTTTCTTCCATATCCTTTAAGTCACGGCATTACGCCCTTTGAGCCACTAACAAGGGAAAGCAGTGCTAACATTTATTCTATAGATTAATAATGAGGCCTTTTAGAAAAGTTATAGATAATACCTAATATCGGGGAGAAATTAGTAATAAACTGACATATTAATATTAATTTAAGGACAATAAATAATACCTAATAATGAGGGGAGAAAATAATATTAATAACTGACATATTAATACTAATTTAAGGAAACAACTGAAATTTTAGAAATTAGATAATAATTAAAAAGACAAAAATTGAGGAAATTGTGCAAAAATTTGAAAAAGATGGAAATGATAACTGCGGCTTAGGAAATTGCCACATCACGAGTGAAATCTCTCTCTATATATATGTATTGATTGATTGAATTGTGATGCGAGACCTATAGTGAATTTATTTATTAATTATTTATTGAGTTGTAATAAGTCATAAGATAGTTCTTTGTCCCTTAAAATGGTGAATTTATGTGTATTATATTACAACCATGTTTAAATTAAACTAGTCCTGAATAAAATGCGTTGCACGTGAATCCCGTGCAAGCCGTATATATGGTATGAATTACAATTAAAATGCATTATAATCAATGTTAGAAACTTCTATGAGAAAATACAAATTGAAATTGATGAACAATCAACATATTGAAATGACTTTTATATTGGATAACAGATGATTAGATGTTTTTTAAACCTATAAGATTTGATTAACAAAGAAAAAACTTGATATTTAAAATATATAATGAGTTATATTTTTATGTTATTAGGTACATAAAGAGATGATATACTAAACTTTGCAAAAGAAAATTACTTTAGTTGTTAAATTTCTTTCCTTAGACATTTAATCTTGTTAATTGTAAATGCATTGTGAAAGAAACTACGGAAAAATAAACACATAGAAACACAAATTTCTGAATTTAATTTTCCTCCTCACTAAAAATCTTCTCATCCCAATCTCAAAGTTGTATTTCTAGTGTCTTTAAGTATTCCCAAACCTTGTGCTTGTAAATACATTGTGAAAGAAAGTTTACATAAAAATAAACACATAGACACAAATTCCTGAATTTAATTTTCTCCTCACTTAAAATCTTATCCCAATCTCAAGTTGTATTTCTAATTGTCTTTCGAGAATGACAAATGAAATTGATTTAAGTTTACTCATTCATGTATACATTTGATTTAAATGATAAAATACAAGTTGTACTAGAATTTGTAAATCAATGTTCTTGTTAGATAATTTTGAACATAAAACCCGGAAAAATTTATTGGGAGCTTACTAGATGCACGAAGTATAAATAAAAAGTAATTCCAAAATTAATATACAAGTCTGCATAACACCATGACATATAATTAAGAAGTAATTAATTTACTTAAAGAAAATGAATTCTATAAGAGAATATTCTTGTGATATACCTAGTGAAAAAACGAGAGAAAAGAAAGTTAGATGACAAAAAAATGTGTCAAAAAATAATATTATTATGCAATGTTTATTTATTTGTCCTTTGAATGGCCCCTAACAACAACAACATAAGGTTAAATGAATAAAGAAAGAAAAATCAAGTAATCGTATCAAAGATTTATCAAAAATGGCTACTAAGAATTTGTAAATAATTAAAGTAATCAAACCCCCCGAAAAGCCATAACTCATCATCACTAACATAATATTGTTAAATTAAAAAATTTTAAACTCAAAATTTCCTTTTTATTTAAAAAATATTAAATTCATATGATATAATGGACAAAGAAATCAACAAATATAATGGAAGAAAAGATCACATGATGAAAAATCTATTAATTTTTTATTTAAATATATGTTGATAGAATAAAAGCATATCAATAAAAAAATAATTATAAATTAAAACAATTTGAATAAAAAATATATAAAGAACTTACATAAATCTAAGAAATTGGTGAAACTAGCTCCAATAGGTCTCTTATTGCTCAGAAAGATAAAATTTTAATTAAAAATTCAAGAGAGGCAATGGAGAAAACATGTGAGGAAAATGGTCCTTTGAATGGTTTATGCGTTGAATTTGTTAATTGAATTTAGTGCTTTGAATTATTCCATGCAACTCTTCAACTTCTTCCAAATTAATGTACTCATTTATAGAGATAATATATTTATTGTTCAAAGAATATTATAGTCATTAAATTTTATAGAATTATTTTAAAATTTTAATTTAAGTTTGAATAGTCCCACTTTTTAATAATAATAATAATAATAATAATAATAATAATTATGTTATTGTATTTAATATTATTATGATGATGATGATGATGATGATGATGATGAGTGTCTTGAAAGTGTCTTATTTTATCTTTTGTTTTATTTAATTTTTATTTTAATTCAAATTATTTAATCTAATCATGTAATTAACATTTTAAAATAATGTAAAATTAAATAGACCCAGGAATAGTGATTTCTGGACATATTCATTCATTTGAATGACTTTCTATCTTTCATTATTTATTGAAAATATTTTATTAAAATTAATAATGAGTGTCTTAAAAATTGATCTCATTATTTCCTTATTTAAGTTTTCTTTAATTTTTTATTTAATTTGAATTATTTAATCGAATAATGCATTTAAATACTTATTTAACTTTTTAAAATAATGTAAATGATCTATGCTAAATAATTTAAAGATTAAAAAAGACTTAGGAATATAATTTTTGGCATATTCATTCATTTGAATGACTTTACATCTTTCATTATTTATTAAAAATATTTTATTTATCAAAACATTTGGAATGTTCAACTTTTTAATAATGAATAAATATTAAATTTTAATGGATAGTAATTTTATTTTTAGATAAAGGGTAAGAATGTCATTAACTTTTAGAGGGTATTTTAGTAATTCAACTTTACACTAAAGTGTTTTCCACTTATATAATAATATGATATGATGAAAAGGGTAAGCTATTGAAAATGAGTTAGTTTTATTTTTTTATTATGTTTTTGGCCTAAAAATAATCTCCAACTAGCAAAATAACTTTAAGAAATATCTTTTTATTGACAGTTACTCTAAAATAAGAAAAAATGGGTCAATGTTCTTTTAATTATTTTGGTGGATAGAATCTTGGGGTTGAATCTGCGAGATATATAATAATATATAAGAAAAAGTAATATAAATGCTTCCTAGTTTAACAAATAAAAATGATGACATATAATTTTTTTCTTCGGTTCATTATATATTAGGTATGAATTTTTATTTCTAAACACGATATTACATATCTTTTCTTAAATAACTATATAATTTTATCTTTACACTAATAATAATAGGTTTATTTTGCTAACTCTAAGAATGATATGACAAAAATCAAATTATATTAGAATTTTGGTACATTATATTACTTATCATAAAGTTTAAATTATTGAATTTCAGTTGAGGGACAATATGATAGTTAGAAAGGAAGCAGTAGAATCAAATATTATAAAAAAAAATTAATGCAGGACATGAAATTTTGTAGGAAATAAATTAAGAGTAGGAATTTATATTTATTTAGAATTTGGTATTTATTTAATTCATGTCAAAATAAAATTTATAATCATGATTTATATAGGAATAAATTTTCGTGTTTTGAGTTAAAGTATGTTGCATACTATTATAAATAAGAGTTCTACTAGCTATTTTCATATGAGGAGAATTGTAATGAGATTTAAAAGTTTATGAGTTATTGAGTAAATCTCCACATTTTCTCTCTACTTTGATGAATTTCTTCTATAAATTCACTAGTGAAATTATCCGCGCTTTGCGCAGATTAGTAGAATTTTCGAGTGTTAAAATTTTTAAAAAATTCTTTTAGTTTTTAAATATTTCACATTTAACCAATTATATTTCATACATATATTTTTCTATGAGTTTTTACCATAAGCTTTTATAACATATTGTAAGTGAGATAGCAATTTTATTTTTCTAAAAAGAAGGTAGAGAGTGAAAAAAATCTATCTATCTATCTATCTATCTATCCTATCTATATATATATATATATATATATATATATAAAAGTCAACATTTATTTTTTTCTCAAATTTCTAACATTCTTTTTTTTTTTCCCCTTTTATTTCTATGATTTATTAAAAACCATAAAACATATTAAATTACATTCTCTTGATTTATTCATTTCTTTTTTAGTTTAGAAAGCCAAAGATCATTGTTATTAATTTAGTGATCCATTACAAAAAAAAATGATTTAGTGATAATTGTGTGCAATAAATTCCATTTGAGGAAGGGGTTATCTTTTTCCCTTTTTTTTCATTTCTCTTCATTTATCTATTTATTTTATTTTTAATATCTAAAAAGTCTCTGAGTTGAAATCATGATTTTTTCTCATCTTTTACATTTACTTTTCATTAATCTCTTATTAATAAATATATTAAGAATTAGAAAAAAAACTGATATTTTCAAAGAAAAAAATAAGGAAGTAAGAAGGGAAAAAGAAAAGAAAAATATTAAAAAGTAAAAAATATAAATCAATTTACAAAAAACTCAACATGCTAATAGTTAAGTTAAAAAATTATTCCACTCTTTTCTATGAGAAATAATATGTTTGGATTAATTAATAAATTTTTATTTATTTGGATAATATACTTATTTTCAATATATGAAGTTTTATTTTGAATTTATTTAATTAAGAAATATTTAAAAGAGCACTATATGTATTAAACTCAACTAAAAATAAATATTACATAAAATTCTATTGAGAGTTGTCTATAGGTTATAAACTTCTATATGCTGTATGTAACTTAAGACGATCTAATATCTCGATTACCGTATTTTGTGATATAATTTGAGTATTTTTCTCAGAAATGCTAAACAATTTGTTAAAGTTTATTCTCTGCTCCTAAAGTAGTTTGATCTTGATACAATCTGATCATTCTTCTTAGAGATGCTATACAAATTATCAAGAGTTTCTTCTCTGCTCCTAAAGTCATCTAATTTTGTCATCATTTAAACTTCTATAATACCAAATTTAGAAGAATGGGATTCGCCTTTAGATTTTCTCTGACTAAAATTAAGAGTTCATTCAAATTATTAAAGTTATCGAGATGGGTTGTGATGCTCCAATCCTATGCTTCCTAAATAAGTCATAAAATATAGTATATATAAAAAAATTCTCAAAATGAAAAGACTTGAAAAGGTAATAAAATAGACAAATACTTTGAGAACATGATCTATAATCATTTACTAACCTCCAAGAAGATTTTGTAAGTAAAATTTTATGAAAAGAAACTACAGTATTCATAAATTGAACATGCATTTTACATCCATTTTCATGGAAAAAATAAAGAATTTTGTCTTCCGGTTGTTTAAGACACATAAATATTTTACATGATTGAATAGTTAAAAATAGTTAAATCAACATCATTTAAAGTTATATTATTTTTCATTGGCATATATTAATATTACTAATATCTTAACGTCTTATGTACAGAAAAATAAAAGACTCAAATATTTATAAAGCAATATCAAAATCTTTTTGAATCTTACTCCTTAATTCTCAAGGTTACACTTTCACTTTCTCATCATCTTCTTAAGTCTTGACTCTCTCTTTTTATCTAATTAAAAATAAAGACTGAAGAATATTAAGAAATTTTTGTAATCAAAATAGAAAAAATAAGTACAGATAATATAATAAAATATCAATATATATATATATATATAAATTATAATAATTAAGCTCGTAAATACATAAAGCGCATCCATATGATCTATTATATATGAATATATTACATAAAACCTTCATTTTATATCATCTTGATGAAGCTAACAATGAAAATCAAAAAGAAAATCATTACTACATAAACAAAATTAGTATTAAAATGAAAAAAATAGAGCAACATTTAAATAATGAATATCATGTTATTAGACATACAATCAAAAGCTATATATTATAAAAAGAAGAAGGAATTTTTCCTTAATAGTTCTTTAAGCCTTCAACAGAAAAAGTAATTCTGTTCCCTAAGAATCTAATCACGAAACATGAAAAGAAAATTTTTGCACCATATTCGTTACACGAGATTTAAATAGATAATTTTATAGAATGTATGTCCATATATTTGTATCAGAAGATAATAAGTAAATGCCAAAAAAATGAGGAAAAAAAATACAGCAATATAGGGAATTGAAAAAGGTGAAAGAACACATAAATGAATTAATATTAAAATATCTAATAAAGAAGATAATTATAGTTGGAGGTGAAAATTAATTACTTGAATTTAAAGACCTTTTAGGCTATTAAAAATAAAATAAATAGATAAATGAAAGGAAAAAGGAAAAAAAGTGAAAAAAAGATAAATCTTATATAGATTTTATTACATAATAAATAGTCACTAAATCATTAAATTAATAAGAATGACCTTTGAGCTTTCTAAGGCGAAAAATAAATGAATAATTAAGAGAATTTAATTTTAAAAATAAGTTTTAGGTTTTCTAATAAATCATAGAAATAGAGAAAATCAAGAAGAATGTCAAAAATTTGAGAAAAAAGATAAATGTCTTTCTTGGCTTTAGAGGCATGCCACATCACCTCTTCTAATATATATATATATATATATATATATATATATATATATATATATATATATATATATATATATATATATATATATATATATTGTGGAGTCTTTCACTTGTGTCTTATTATTCTTTTGAATATTATTATTCTTTTGAATATTTTTATTTTCTTCAAATTGGTATAAGAGCTTGTGTGAGATCCTATTAGAGCCTCATGTGAGATCCAACTTATATAATAGAATAAGAATATTCCATATTTTTCTAATTGTCCCATTTCTGTGTTTTGTGACAAAAATAATTTTGCCAGTTGGTATCAATAGATGATTATTAAAAATATTTTTGGACTATGATTGATGCGGCCAAATGCACATGCAAGCGCACACAGTCGTATAAGTAAATAATTTTTTTTAGTCTATATATTGTATCCACATAGACTTGTAAGATTTATCGTTTAATTTAAATTGTTATTCCAACTATTCGAGAAAACAAATAATTATTGAGTTTTTGTTATGCTAAAATTAATTAGGAAAGCAGTAAGAATTATAGCAAGTTAGAAAATGTTGGTTTAAATAAAAAAAGATGAAATTTCAAAGTCTTGGCAAATTAGCAATCTAGTTGAGTAGTTCAATCGTCACACCTATTGATTCTTCTGAGTTACTAGTTGCAGGTTGATATTACTTGTTGAGTATCTTGCATAACTCTTAGATTACTCGACTATCCCTAAAGCTTATATTTCTATGAATGTCAGATAATAATTTAGTGCATGTATATTTAAAAGAACCAATAGATATAAACGATCGTCAATCTTCAATCATCACGTCAATGCTAAAATCCTAGAACTAGAAAATTTAGCTACTCATGATTCTCATACTAGTCCAAGAATTCATGAATTTATAAGAAATACTTAAAAGAAAATAAAATTGGAAGAAAATCTTGTACTGCCCAAGCTCTATCTTCAAAGTATTGTCCAATTCTCAAAAATTTATTTAAAAGTCCTATTTATAGAGTATCCCAAAGACCTAGGCTTTTAAAAATCAATTTCAATTGGATCGAAAAAATCGAGGGCTTGCGCCACCCTTGCATCACTAGAGATATAGTAAAATACCAAAAAATACTCCTGTGAGCAGACATAATAACAAGCAAATAAGTAAGGGTGCTCAATTTATTCAGATATCAAACAAAAGAAAATAAAGAAAAGTGAATATTATAAACACTTTCTGTAACTGAAACCTATGACTTAGCGTTATTAGCTCGTTATACAAATGTCTTTAGATTTCTCATTAGCACATGGGAAGGTAACAACTTATACATGTATACTACTATTTCTTATATCATTACATGTGATCAAGTTAATGAATAAGCCTAGAGGTCAATCTTTTATCTCATAAATAACACATGCTATGTTTTGCTTCTGAAAATCATTTACAAGTGATTCGATCTCGTAAACTCTTGTAACATATAATGGTATGCCTATAGAGGCTCATAAGTATAGGTTAGCCCATAGGCAGATACATCATAAGTGGCTCACCAAGTGAAATATTAGCGCAAGTGCATCATGATCCCACCGATCAAATGTACAAATGAGTAACCGTAGCGATCCGTTCGCTTGTTATAGCAACCCCTCCTACCCAAATCCAAGGAAGAATTAAAATTTGATATTAAGGTGACGCTCAGAACTAAATAACTTAGCAAAATACGCTCCTGAATGGACCAAACAGGTGGGCCTAGGCGCTAGACCGCCGTAGTGGCTGACTGTCCATCGTAGCAGAACCGTTGCAATGGTAATAGGGCACGCTGCAGTGGATGATGCAAAGCATAAAATGTGGAATCCTGTCTTGATTTGGATTTATTAACCTATTCCTTGCAAGGTTTTAATAAAAATGCCCAGAGAATAGACTTTTGGAACAAGAAGAGGAGCTAGGAGGAGAGGATTACCTTCATAGCTAGGAGATTTCGCAAGAACTCAAGAATTATGGCGAAAAACACGATTAGGAATCGACTCGACGAAAGCTTGGCACCCAGGTAGGCTATAACTTACTTACTTATATGTTAGACTACAATTAGCTAAAATGTATACATGCATGTAATTGATGTGAGTTCGGTAAATAAGATTGAATTAACCTTAAGAGTGAAGGTGGGTTTAAAGTCGAAAAGATGCCAAGGGCAAAAGAAGTAGAATGCGAACTGTGTCATCTCTAAATTGAACACCCAGGAGGGAGAATGGAAACAAACCTAGCTACTTCACAAGGGTGTTAGAGGAGTGAATTTGTATGAGCATGCAAGCATCCATATAGGGCCCATGATTGAATGTAGCATAGATGGTAGAGAACTGCTTGACTAATTCCCTTTTGACGAATTAATTTGATAGGTAAACGGATAGATTGCATTGTTAAATATGTTGTTAAGTGGTCTATGGGAACCACATAGCACGGTTTGAAAACCCCGAGTTAGGAGAATGGAGACCTGATTGGATTAAGTACATATGACTAAATGTTGATGTATCGATTGTCTACAGGTAATAGAAGTTATGATGAATTTCTTGTTAGATTCTTGAAATCATTGGATTTATGCGAAATCATGTTAACTGATAATAATTGCGGGAATAAATGTTTGTTGTACGTCATTGTTATATGAGACTTGATATGATGTGATCCCATTGGGTGATTGACTAACGAGGGTGAGTCATGAAGTTATGGTTGAAAACATCCGTGACAAAAAGGCTGGAAGAGTACTGATCGGAGTACTGTTAAACAGTACCGCTGCAGCGAGTGTGGAATTGCTGCAGTGAGACTGCTGCAGCGGAGCCTAATCTACCGAGTGGGCCAGGTCGCTACTTTTCATATCTCCAGGATATAGTTGATACCAAACCTCTTAGGGTATAAAATGAAAAGTGGAAAGTGTGTAGGTGATTTCAAGTTTATGGTAGGTAAGGCTCACTATATGTATGAAGGCTGGTAATGATGTTGTGAATGATATGATGTTAATTTTAATGTGTATTGATTATGGCTACCAAACTGTAAGTATTGCTACCTGTATTTTTATGTGAATGAATCTATGACTATGATGTTGTGATGAGAATTTTCAAGGGTGTAAGTGAGATTTCAGATAATATAGTAAGAAGGGTTTGTAATATTGATGAGAGATGTAAGGCTTTCGAGGCCTGAAAGAGGTACTCTGTATGATTCGGATCAGTGCAATCAGACACTGAATGAGGTCTACAGATATGAGAGGCTCGTGCCCGAGGTGATCATCCGGACAAGTGTTATGAGAGAGTGCATTGACAGGTATGGTTAAATTACCATGCGGCTGGATGTAAGAAGTGAGTACACCGACAAGTATGACAAGGGATTCATAAGGCTGGGTGTATAGTACATGGATTTCTAGAGTCCCCTGTAGGTCATGACTGGAAGGGAAAACATAAGACCCTCTGACATGTGTGTACAGTGATGTGATGGAGGCGTGCGTCCGGCACATCACCGATGATATGATCGAGTTCATATTGATCCCTGGTGAGGAATGATACGTAATACATACATACATATATATATTTGTTATGGTAACACCGGGGAGGTGGTGATATACTTGTATGATATGAATGATACATATTGTGATATGAGTCTGCAATAAGGTGTGAGGCATGACCGGAAATATGCAGTCAATGAGAGCATGGTACAGGTATGATGTGGTATGGTAATTACAGTCCGGATAATAGCTATATGTGTGTGGTAAATTTTGGGGGTTGGATCCCTTGCATGATATAGGATATATGTTTGATGAATCCTTGAGATATTGACGTGATATATGTGCATGTGTGTTGTTTTACGCCGTACTTAATGTTTATGTGTTACACGAGGAGGCATGACTGTTATAAAATGGTAAAGGTATGGAATAAATTACACTATGTCAGAAATCTCATGAGTGAGTTATTATGTTATTAAGCGTTAGGTACAGTTGACTAGTATCACCTAACAAATGAAAGATAGGATAGGAAAATAATATTGGTTGAGTTTCTGCGGCTACTTTTCAGTGAGTACTGCTGCAAAGGACAATCCACCGCGGAAGAGGGACCAATATAGCGGCCTTACCTCCGCTTCAGCGAAAGTGGAGAGATAGATTGGCAGGTCGAATAAGGTCCAGGAAAGTAAGATAACTGGTTGCACCGTAATGATGCATAGGAAAATGAAATATAGTTAACAAAAGTGGTGGATTAGTGTTAACAGAGAGGTACGAATTATTTGTATTTTATGTTGATGCATATTAATTATCTTGCTGTTATGTGAACTAACGATAAACCTTTCGGTACATGTGTTGTACTGATACTACATTGCAACACCTTTTGATTTAGGTTGTGGTAGGTTGAAGTTCCTTGATTAGCGTGGAGTACTCAACACCAACTTCAGCATTCCTCTTTTCGGATGAAGCTGGGTCATTTTGTTTGTCAAGTATTCAAATAGAGCTCTTGTACCTGTCTAGACTAGATCTTGGGAGAGTCATGGTTGGGAAATTCTTGTACTGTTATTTGTTGAGATTTTATCAATTAATGAGAAGTAATGGAAAGTGTTTGAAATTATTTTCCTTTTTATTAATAAAAATATTGTAAGGGTTCTCCTATCGAGTAGAATCGATCTAGGTGCCCGCACGACCTATTTAAAGGGGTCGTGACAAGTTGGTATCAGAGTGTCTAGGTTACCAGTCTACAAGTACTAGAGAAATGTCGAGTAGACTCCTGCAGATTGGTGTATAGATGTCCACATCTAATCTTCGGGAATCTATAAGACATCTAGGAAGTTTCCACTTTTCTTCTTTCATATCATGCTATCCGAGTGTGTCGATTTCCAAGTTGAGTCCAATTGGTATCTTGACTGGCAGAACGAGTAATTAATTTTTGCGAAGTTTTGGTGAGGAGAGATATAAGAGTAGATGATATATGTGTTCTGTTAGGCAAGTTATGCTGTAACAAGATATGTCTCGCCACAGTGGACTCGCTATAGCGAGTAAGGGTCAGCCGTGGCGGGTCCGTGGTAGCGTAAAAAGAAGCCCGCTGCAGCGGATGGCTGCCAGGAAAACCCCCAGAAATTGCAGAGAATTCCTGTTTTTAAGAGAAACAACAAGATTTATTAATCCATAAAATTTGGCTGACAATACGAGTATAAGTAAAACCACGGTGATGGAATATAAGGGGGCCAACACGACCAATGGCAGCAAATGCAAAACGGGCACCCGAAGAAACAAATACCAACATCCAAAAACAGAACACAGGAAAATGAAATATTATGTCTTACAAGCCCCAAATGGGGGCTACCTAACAAACTAAATAAGGCTAAAATGGTGGTGGTGGTGGTGGGGGATACTGCGATCCTCTATCTGGAGGCCTTGTTGCTGTCACTGCCGCGTCCTCGTTTGCTCCCTCCTCAAACCCACTTAGGAAGGAGAACTCGGGAAGATCCTGCCGAGTCACCTGCGGAGGACTTTCTCTAGGGGCTAGGGTCTTCAGAATTTTCTTTATCCTCTTCCGCATCTGGACAATCAGCTTGTCCCGAGAGCGCCGTATCCTCCTCTCCCGCTCCAAGTCCTCTCGGAGCTCAACATAGGCATGGTCTAGGGCAGCAATCATCCCCTGCATCTTTCCTAAATCAGCGACAGCTACATGGAAGGGTCGATTGGCAGAAGGCTTACTAGGGGAAGGAGGTTTGGGAACCCTCCGAGGAGCTCACGCATGGCTACCATCTCGGCCTCAATCTTCTCGAACGGCCCCGAGGGCCTAGAAGTGTCATCCCTGCCATCACCCTTAGGTGAGGTAGACTTTCTATTCCCTTTTCCCCTCCCTGGAGCCCCCTTCACCCTCAAGCGATCGAAGGACCTATCACAATCCACAATGACATCCCGAGACTCCTGGTGCACTCAGGTCTGCTTGCATAGCCGAGTGATGAGGGAAGGAAATGGAAGGCCAGTGATAGTCTTCTTGTGGAAATATCTCCACTCCTTAATGATCTGGGCCCCCACATTGACCCTCACCCCACTCAGGACGACGGCCACCACCAACACCTGATGACAAGTCACGTCCGTGACATTGGAAGACAGGCGGATTCTCTAGCACACCAGATTTAGCCACCTCCCAGCCTCCACTATAAAGTGGGTACTCTGAATACCCGTCCTGGTGATGCCCTAGTTAGTAGTAGCCCTTCGCTCCTCCATCACCAAAGTGTCCATTAGCCATTGCCCCTTCCCGGGTACATCTCGATCCTTCGGCTCAGACTCGGGCGGGTTTGCAGACCCAAAGAATCATTGATAGTAGCAGCGGTCAGTATGATCTGCCTGCCCTAGACATAGGCCACCGGCTCGTCCCAGCTCTAAGCTACTGGGGAGGTTGGCATAAAACTCCCTCAATCAGACCTCATTAGTCTTGCCTGGGTCCTCCACCAATGGGCCTCAACTAATCTCATGGATGAGGGCATAGAACTCTGGATCCTTCTCCTCCACATCCTGTATCACAAAACACCTCTCATGTAGTAAGTCCTTCGTGGCCTGTTCATTATGCTGGAACTAACACTGGTCATTGACGAAACAGATGTACTCGCTGGTGTAGAGATTGCTGCTAGAAGAGGCCATAGTAACAGACCTGAAATAAATGAAAAAGGTTAGAAGTGAATAATGTGGGATAGGGAGAAAATAAAAACAAAGACTGCATTTGAAAAGAGATACTGCCCAGTTGGACCACTGAAGCGGTCACATGTCCACTGTAAGGGGTCCACTTCAGTGGAAGAGAGACCGCTGGGATGGTATCGCTGTAGTGATAAAGGGTCTACTGCAGTGGACATCGTCTTCCCCAGACCTCTGAACCCCATCAATGGAGGTTGAAATTTCAACCTCCATAATCCTTCAAATAAACTACAGATCGGGCAAGGGGTGGACTTAACCTTGCCCTAACAATAATTTTTCATTTCAATAGGGCTCAAATTCGAGCCCGAAAAGCAAAAATAAAACCTAACTCGTCACCCTACTCAAACCCCCTATTTTCGACCCCACAACCATATGAAACCAACCAAAATCATGCAGATAATGAAAGGAAACACTTGAGAACATAAAAGTTACGAGCATGCTTCAAAAATATAGCCTAACAAGAAAGAAGGAAAACCTACCCTCCCTACTTCAATAACTACCCGGAAAAGAATGCTAGTAGACATGATATTGCGGGAAATAGGAAGCAAATGAAGCCTAGAATCATAAGAGTAGAGAATTACCTGAGAAATGCCAATTTCCTGCCTGAGTAATTGAGAGAAATTGAGTGAGATGGAGGATGAAAATGTGAGAATGAACACAACCATTTGATTCTGTCCTATTTCTGACCCAGTGGTCCACTGTAGCGGACATATTCTCGCTGTGGCAAAACCGTTGTACCGAGAAGAGCAGTCGCTACAGTGGAAAACCATCAACCAGTGACGGTTCGAATTTCACTCCGGGACCCCACCAAATTTTAAAACCCTGTGTGACTAAACATTAGAGAGGTTGAATGGATAATTTAGTTTCACCTTCCGGCTAGTGGCTAGAAGGAACCAAGTTAGCCAGGCGTAAAGACATATAGAGAAGAGGGTATGGCTAGAAAATCCCTTCCACATAGAAAGACCATTCAGGGATGAACAGATTCTTAATTGGTATCTGATGTAACGACCCATTCGCTTATTATAGAAACCCCCCTTCCCAAATCTGAGGAAGAATTGAAATTCCATATTAAGGTGACGCTCGAGACTAAATAGATTTGCAAAACACGTTCCCAAATGGACCTAGGTAAAAATAGGTGTGCCTAGGTGCTAGACCGCAAAGCGGCAGACTGTCCGTCATAGCAGAACCACTGCAGCGGCAATAGGGCACACTGCAACGAACAACGTGAAGTAGAAAATATGGAATCCTGTCCTAATTTGGAGTTATTAACCTAATCCTTGAAAGGATTTAATAAAAATGCCCAAAAATAGAGAATAGACTTTAAGAAAAAGAAGAGGATCTAGGAGGAGAGGATTATCTTCCATAGCTAGGAGATTTTGCAAGAACTCAAGAATAAAGGCGAAAAACATGATTGGGAATCGACTCAACGAAAGCCTGGCGCCCTGGTAGGCTATGGATTACTCACTAATGTTTTACAGTACAATTAGCTAAACGTATATATACATGTAATTGATGTGTGTTCGGTAAATAAGATTGAATTAACCTTAAGAGTAAAAGTGGGCTTAGAGTCGAAAAGATGCCAAGGGCAAAAGAAGTAGAATTTGAATTGTGTCTGTAATACCCTGAAATCCATAAGTTCATACCCGAGTGTAGAAACGGAGAAAAAATAAATTTCTGCATTAAGTCAAAGGATGAGTAGTCTTGTGACCGTAAGATACTCCACGAGTCGTTAGGTGACTCATGGAGTGGAGGGAAATTTTGGTTGGATTTTTGGTCTGGGGGTTGACCACTGGTGAATCCACGACCCGTGGTCAGGACCACGAGTCGTTAGGTTGGTCGTGGTCGAGGAGCCATCATGAAGGATGGGATGATTGGCAGTGTTCATCACAACTCGTCACCACGATTCATTAGGTAAACCATAAGTCATGGTGTCCCTCGTGGTGACTGAAAGGATTATAGTTCCCAATGTTGTTAACGAGAAGCAGGCCATGAGTCGTCCAGTCCCTCGTTGGGACTGGCAGTGTGATTTTTCCTGCAAAATTAGTAAAGGCCTTTCCGTAATTCCTAAGTTCCTAAGTTTCTAAGACCTAAACTATGTCATTTTAAGTTCATATACGTGTGTTTTAAAAGGGTTTAGCTCATTCTAAACCTATCCCTCTCCATACATGCAAGCCTAGAAGTTCCTAAGGGTAATCAAGCCCAGAAATTCATTAATTCTCCTTTAATTTCCTTTGGGCATTCAAGATGGCTGTGAAATCAAAAGTACCTAGGTATGTAGGGTTATGAATGAGTGTATCCATCCACTTCATGCCCAATCCCTTCTCAAATTCATGAAAATTCTAAGTTTATAAATCTATGGGGTTTTAACCCAACTTGGGAATTCTCTAAGTATCTATCATGGTGTATACTCTATTCATGTTTCTAATGTTGAATTCAGATTCACGGGCATGTTTTATAATGTTTTCAATTATAATTCATGTATTCAAAGTTTTACCAATATGATGCCCAATTATGAAAGTTCATGAAAGGTTGAGATTATGATATATGTTTCCAAGTATGATGAGATGTATATGATGAAAGTATGATTTAGAATTACCCATGTCTATAATAATGTTTTTAACTATCAAAGTCTATTTCAAGTATGTTTAAGTTTGGGCAAGCGCATATGATCAAGTATGTTTCATAATTTACCTCAATTTCATGTTATTAGCTTATCACATGAATTTTGGAATCTAGACTCCCACTGTTTTCAGCTTGTTGTATGGTTTGAGCGAAAGATCCTCATGCTATATTTTCAGATTATGCATGTGATATTATGATTCAGCTTCGTCGTACAACGATGGTTCAACTTCATTGAAAAATGATGAAGAGCATATGCATGTCTTGGGAGTAGTGTCTAGCACCGAGTAGGCTAAGGGTTCAGTCAACCTTGTGCCTCAGAACTACATGCCAACTTAGGTATATTCAGATTATTTGGGACCTCCCTTGTGATCTTTCCCTGCCTCCAAGGGGCCTTCAGCTTGATATCGATATTATGGTAGCGCCCTTAGCCCTAACAAGGCTTTGGATGACTCTGCCCACTTGAGTGTAATAGTTGGGACCACGTAAGCTCTATTGTGGTAATGTCGGTTATATGATGAGTCTCTCACGGTTTCTCATGATTTCAGTTATGCATGTTCATAGCAGCCAAAGAGCATACATCAAATGGAAACTGATAAATTAAACATGAATAAGTGGAAAAAAGAGGAAAAAATTGAGGTGTGATTAAAAAGATTAAATAAGTGACTTTTGAGATTGGTAACATGACACAAAATAAATAAAAAATAATATTTCATAAAATCAAAAATTTAGGAAGTAGAAAGGGAGGAAAAAAGCAAAAAAGAATGAATTATTGAGCAGTGAACTATATCACATCAACATGTCTAGGAAACTTCCCTTCTTTCATGATCTATATCGTGTGATGAAATGTCTCTCTATCCTTCTAACTCGTACTATACGCATTTGCAGAATCATGCCTCCTCTCCGAGTTAACATAAGAAGGAATGGAAATGGAAATGGCTATGAGAATGGAAATGGAGATGGGCATCAGCAGGCCCAACCAGTCCCCGAGAATCATGTGCCTGAGCAGGTAGCCCATGCAGAGTTTAGGGCTGCCATTCAGATGTTAGCTCAGGCTTTGACCGCCCAAGTCAACCAACAGGTGGTAGCACATGTCCCCCAAAATAGGAATGTAACAGTAGTAAAAGTTAGGGACTTTCTTAGGATGAACCCTCCAGAGTTTCTCGGATTGAAGGTGGACGAGGATCCACATGAGTTTATTGATGAGATTTAGAAAATCACCCAAATCATGGGGGTGACAGGGGAGGAGTGCGCAGATTTAGCCTCTTATCAGCTGAAAGGGGTTGCACATATTTGGTTCAGACAGTGGAAGGACGGTAGGGCAGTTGAAGCGGGCCTTATTGGTTTGAATGAGTTCCATACCCCATTCTTGGATCGGTTCTTCCCCCATGAGATGAGGGAGATCAAAGCAGTTGAATTTATGAACTTGAGATAGGAAAACATAACGGTATAGGAGTATGTTCTAGAGTTCACTCGCCTATCCAAATATGCACCTGAGATGGTGGCAGACTAGAGGGCTCTAGTGAGTCGGTTCATGCATGGGATAGCAAACTACTTGGTCAAAGATTGCCGGACCACGATGCTTCATCAGAACATTGAATTCTCATGGATAGTTCTATACACCCAGCAGATAGAGGTGGTACAGGTGAGTGAGAAGGAGAGAGAGGCCAAGAGGGTCAAGAAGAACAACTTTAGATTCTCCCATCAGAGACCTGGTGGTGGGCACCGTTGGAAGTCCCACCAGAGATCATCAGCCCCAGCTCCGTCAGTGGCGAGTGCGCCATCCAGATCTAGGTGCGACCAAAGGGAACGAGCATCAGGCTCTCAAGGTCAGGGGAGCAGATCTGTGGAGCCCAGTATTCCAACTCTTGACAGGTGTGTTCGGAGACATATTGGCTAGTTCTTAGCAGGTTTAGGTGCTTGTTGTGTGGGAAGCCCGAACATATGCTTAGAGATTGTCCAACAGCTAGACAGGGCCATGGTAGAGGCTGAGACCCAGCCACTAGTTCTGCAGCCCCACCAACACGCTCAGTTCAGCAGGGAGCCTCCACTAGTGTAGGTGGTGGTCAATGTTAGAACAGATTCTATGCCTTCGCGTTTTGTCAGGATAGGAGGCCTCTCCAGATGTATTCATTGGTATGTTACGAGTATTCCACCTTGATGTATATGCTTTGTTAGACCCAGGGGATACCTTATCTTTTGTGACGCACTATGTTGCTAGTAGTTTTGGAGTCAGTCCCGAAATCCTATCAGAACCCTTCTCAGTCTCTACTCAAGTTGGTGATTCAGTTATAGCTCGACGGGTATATGGAAATTTCCCAGTCACAGTCATTCAGAAAGTCACTTCAGCAGATTTAGAAGAGCTAGCCATGACCAATTTTGATGTTATCTTTGGCATGTATTGGATACATGCATGTTATGCCTCAGTAAATTATAAAACCCGTGCGGTAGAGTTCCAGTTTCCGGGTGATCCAGTCCTAGAGTGGAAGGGTAGTTCAGCTGTGCTGGCAGGTTATTTCATTTCCTACCTTAAGGCCAGAAAGATGATTTCTAAGGGTTACGTGTACCATCTAGTTAGGGTTAAGGATGCTACGTTCGAAGCCCCGACTATCCAGTCAGTTCCTATAGTGTGTGAATATCCAAAAGTGTTTCTTGATGATTTACCAAAAATTCCTCTCGAACGGAAGATCGATTTTGATATTGACCTTGTTCCTGATACGCAACCTCTATCTATTCCTCCTTATAGAATGGCTCCATATGAGCTAAAGGAGTTGAAGGATATTTTAGACAAGGGTTTCATCAGACCAAGAAAGTCCCCGTGGGGTGCACCAGTTCTCTTTGTCCGAAAGAAGGATGGTTCCCTTCGGATGTGCATTGATTATCGGCAATTGAACAAGGTCATAGTCAAGAACAGGTATCCTCTCCCCAAAATTGATGACTTGTTTGACCAACTTTAGGGTGCTAAGTGTTTTTCAAAGATAGACCTCATATTCGGATATCATCAGCTTAGAGTTAGGGAGAGTGACATCCCGAAGACAACCTTCAGGACTTGGTATGGCCACTATGAGTTTGTAATTATTTCTTTTAGACTGATTAATTCTCTTGCAACTTTTATGGATTTGATGAACAGGGTGTTCAAGCCGTATTTGGATATATTCATGATTTTGTTCATGGATGACATTCTCATATACTCTCAGAGCGAAGAAGAGCTTGCCGCTCATTTGAAGGTGGTATTATAGACTCTTAAGGATTATCATCTATATTCTAAATTTAGAAAGTATGAGTTTTGGTTAAACTCGGTAGCATTTTTGGGTCATGTGGTGTCAAGTGAGGGTGTACAGGTGGACTCTCAAAAAATAGAAGCTGTGAAGAATTGGTCTAGACCAATTAGTCCTTCAAATATCAGGAGTTTCTTGGGCTTAACTTGTTACTACTAGAGGTTTGTGGAAGATTTTCATCCATTGCAGCACCATGGACTAAGTTGACCCAGAAGAAAGTGAGGTTCCATTGCAATGGTCGGAGGCTTCTGAGAAGAGCTTCCAGGAGTTGAAGACTCGACTCACCTTAGCACTAGTATTGACCCTACCTGAGGGTACCGATTGGTTTGTGGTATATTATGATGCCTCAAGGATCGTCCTTGGTTATGTATTAATACAACATGGTAAGGTTATAGCCTATGCTTCCAGATAGCTGAAAGTCCATGAAAAGAACTATCCAACTCATGACCTGGAGTTAGCGACGTGTAGTATTTGCCTTGAATATTTAGAGGCACTATCTATAGGGGGTCCATGTGGATATGTTTATGGACCACAAAAGCCTTTAGTACATGTTTACCTAGGAGGATCTAAATATACGTCAGAAAAGGTGGTTGGAGCTTCTTAAAGATTATGATATGAGTGTCCTTTATCATCTGGGCAAGGCTAATGTGGTGGAAATTGCTCTTAGAAGGCTTTCTATGGAGAGTGTGACCAATGTGGATGAGAAGAGGAAAGAGTTAGTGAAGGATGTGAATCGGCTTGCACGATAAGGAGTTCGTCTTGTTGACTCGACGGATAGTGGTGTCATTGCTCAGAATGGATCAAAATCTTCCTTGGTGATCGAGGTCAAAGCTAGATAATATGAGGATCCTATTTTAGTAAAGTTGAAGGAAGCTGTTCAGAATCAGAAGGTGGAGGTCTTCTCCCAAGGGAGAGATGGTGTACTGCCGATACCAGGGTCATTTGTGTGTACCTAGTGTTGATGACTTGAGGGAGCGGATGTTGCATGAGGCTCATGGTTCCAAATATTCTATGCATCCAGGTGCTACTAAGATGTATTGTGACCTACAAGAAGTTTATTAGTGGAATGGCATGAAGAAGGACATAGTAGAGTTTGTGGGAAGTGTCCGAATTGTCAACAGGTGAAGGTTGAACATCAAAGACTCGGAGATGTGCTTCAAGACATTAGCATCCCTACTTTGAAGTGGGAGGAAATTTATATGGACTTCATTACAGGGTTGCCTTGTACTCGTCGACAGTATGACTCTATTTGGGTTGTGGTAGACAGGTTGACTAAAGCAACTGATTTTCTACCAATCAAAACTACTAATTTAGTGAAGGATTATGCTAGCTTTTATATTAGGGAGCTAGTTCGGTTGCATGGAGTGCCCTTTTCAATCATATCAGATAGAGGTACTCAGTATACCTCCCAGTTTTGGAGATTTTTTCAGAAGGGACTTGGTACTCAGGTCAAGCTTAGCACAGCATTTCACCTGCAAATAGATGGTCAAGATGAACGGACCATTTAGACTCTTGAAGTTATGTTGAGAGCATGTGCGATTGATTTCAAGGGTATTTGGGATGATCATTTGCCTCTCATTGAGTTTTCATATAACAACGGCTACCATTCCAGCATTCAGATGGCTTAGTTTGAGGCTCTTTATGGGCGGAGGTCTAGATCGCCTATTGTTTGGTTCGAAGTCAGTGAAGCTGCATTGATAGGACTAGATTCAGTCAGGAGGCTATGGAGAAGGTTCAACTTATAAGGGAAAGGTTGAAGACAACCCAGAGTTGTCAAAAGTCCTATGCGGATGTGAGGAGGAGAGAACTTGAGTTTGAAGTTGGTGATTGGGTGTTTCTAAAGGTATCCCCATGAAGGGAGTGATGAGATTCAAAAATAAAGGGAAACTCAGTCCCTATTATGTTGGTCGGTACAGGATTATGAGACGGATTAGTAAAGTAGCGTATGAGTTTGAAGAAGTGCATGGGTGATTCGGCTTTGGTTTTTCCAGTGGAAAGTGTAGGTGTGAAGGATAGCCTCGCTACGAAGAGGTTTCGGTAGAAACTCTTGATCGTCAATTTGGAAGCTAAGAAACAAGGAAGTAGCTTCAGTAAAGGTTTTGTGGAGGAATCATCATGTTGAGGGAGCTACGTGGGAAGTCGAAGCAGATATGATGGCTAAATACCTGCATCTATTCCCTTCCGACTCAGTTTCAGCTTGAGGTATAAGTTTCCTCCCTAGTACTCTATTCAGTTTTATGTTCAGTTCATGTGCCCCAGTTTCTTTCATGTCAATGCATGTATGTATGATTCATGAATTCAGTTCAGTCATGTATTTCAGTTTCGTGTAAGTCACTTAGTCAGTTATCATCTCTAAATGTTCAGTATTTGGTAAGCTGTTATGTTTCCCAGCTTTTTAGTATGTTTATTCACATTCGAGGATGAATATTCCCAAGGGGGAGATATTGTAATACCCTGAAACCTCTAAGTTCAGACCTGAGGGTAGAAACGGAGAAAATAGAAATTTCTGCACCAGGTCACAGGACGAGTCGTCCTTTGACCTATGAGGTACACCACGAGTTGTTAGGTGAATCGTGGAGTGTAGGGGAAGTTTGGTTGGATTTTTGGTGTGGGGGTTGACCACGGGTGAAGCCATGACCCTTGGTCAGGACCACGAGTCGTTAGGTTGGTCGTGGTCAAGGAGCCAGTATGAAGGATGGGATGATTGGTAATGTTCATCAAGACTCGTCACACGAGTCGTTAGGTGCACCATGAGTCGTGGTGTCCCTCATGGTGACTGATAGGATTATAGTTCCCAGTGTTGGTAATGAGAAGCAGGCCACGAGTCATCCCTCAGGCAACGAGTTGTCCAGTCGCTCATTGGGACTGGCAGTGTGATTTTTCCTGCGAAATTAGTAGGGGCCTTTCCGTAATTCTTAAGTTCCTAAGACCTAAACTACATTATTTTAAGATCAGATAGGTATGTTTTAAGAGGGTTTAACTCATTCTAAACCTATCCCTCTCCATGCATACAAGCCTAGAAGTTTTTAAGGGTGATCAAGCCTAGAAATTCATCAATTCTCCTTCAATTTCCTTTGGGCATTCAAGAGGGCTGTGAAATTAGAAGTACCCAGGTATGTAGGGTTATGAATGGGTGTATCCATCCACTCCCATGCCCAATCCCTTCTAAAATTCATGCAAAATCTAAGTTGATGAATCTATGGGGTTTTAACCTAACTTGTGAATTATCTAATTATCTATCATGGGCATACTCTATTCATGTTTCTATTGTTGAATTCTGATTCATGGGCATGTTTTATAATATTTTCAATTACAATTCATGTTTTTAAAGTTTTACCAATATGATGCCCAATTATGAAAGTTCATGAAAGGTTGAGATTATGATATGTGTTTTCAAGTATGATGAGAGGTATATGATGGAAGTATGATTTTGAACTACCCATGTCTATAATTATATTTTTGACTATAAAAGTCTATTTAAAGTATGTTTAAGTTTGGGCAAGCCTATATGAACAAGTATGTTTCATGATTTACCTCAATTTCATGTTATTAGCTTACCACATGAATTTTGAAGTCTAGACTCCCACTCTTTTTAGCTTGTGGTATGGTTGAGCCAAGGCTCTTCATGTTATGTTTTCAGATTATGCATGTGATATTATGATTCAGTTTCGTTGAAAAATTATGGAGATCATATGCATGTTTTGGGAGTAGTGTCTAGCACCGAGTAGGCTAAGGGTTCAATCAACCCTATGCCTCAGAATAACGTGCCAACTTAGGTATGTTCAGATTATTTGAGACCTCCCTTGTGAGCTTCCCCTGCCCTCAAGGGGCTTTCAGCTTGATATCATTATCATGGTAGCGCCTTTAGCCCTGACAAGGCTTTGGACAGCTCTGCCCTCTCGAGTGTAACAGTTAGGACCACGTAAGCTCTATCGTGGTAATGTCGGTTATATGACGAGTCTCTCACTATTCCTCATGATTTCAGTTATGCATGTTCATCAGTCATGATATTATGTTTTCAACACGTTTGACCCAATGTTCAGTTTTATTTATGAATAATCAATTTCAGCTTTGAGTCATTCGTTTTAGTTATGATATTCAGTTATGTCTAAATCATGTTTTCAAATACTAGCATGCAAGCCCTACTCTCAGAATCTTATGATGAAATGTTTTATGATATGCATGATTTTTGATTTTTACTTACTTAGTGGTTTTACTTACGTTGCATACTTAGTACATTCCATGTATTGACTACATACTCTATGCTATATCATTTCATGATAAAGGCTCAGATATTCAGGTTTAGTCCCACCGTTAGACATATCCTTAGAGTTTGCATCTTTCAGCCAGAGTTGGTGAGTCCTCATCCTTCGAGGACCCTTTTATCAGTTGTATTCAGTATGTTCAATTTCAATTTTAGTGAGTTAGTTGGGGTTTTTGTCCCATCAACTCGTCAGTATATAGAGGCTTATCAGACATAGTATGTTCTCAGTTTCAGATTGCTGTCATGTATTTAGATATTCGATGTTATAAGATTTTTCAGACTTTCGCTATTATATATGTTAGACTCTCGCATTATTGTGTTGAGATTTAGATGTCATATTTCCATGGGTCAACTTGGAGCCTCTCAGGGTTCTTTGTCCCGTGTCTTAATCTGAGCCTATGTTTAGGTTGTGACAGTGTTATCTCTAAAGTGAACACCCGGGAGGGACAACGGAAACAAACCTAGCTACTTCGCAAGGATGTTAGGGGAGTGAATTTGTGTGAGTATGCGAGCATCTGTATAGGGCACATGATTGAATGTAGAATAGGTGGCAGAGAACTGCTTGACTAATCCCCTCTTGACGAATTAATTTGATAGGTAAACGAACATATTGCGTTGTTAAATATGTTGTCAAGTGGTCTATGGGAATAACGTAGCACACGTTAAAAACCCTGAGTTAGGAGAATAAAGACCTTATTTGATGAAGTGCATGTGACTAAATGTTGATGTATCGATTGTCTACAGGTAATAGAAGTTATGATGAATTTCTCGTGAGAATATAATTTGATTCTTGAAATCATATGATTTATGCGATATCATGTTAATTGATAATAATTGTGGGAATGAATATTTGTTGTACGCCGTTGTTATATGAGAGTTGATATGATGCGATCCCATAAGGTGATTGACTAACAAGGTTGAGTCATAAAGTTCTGGTTAAAAAGATCCGTGAGAAAGAGGTTGGAAGAGGACTGGTCAGAGTACTACTAAATGGTACCGCTGCAGCGAGACCGCTATAGTGGTAATGATACCGCTGCAATGGAGCCCAATCTACTGAGAGGGCCAGGTCGTGGCTCTTTATGATCTCCAGGATATAATCATTACCAAACCTCTTAGGGTATAAAATGGAAAGTGGAAAGTGTGTACATGATTTCAAGTTTATCGTAGGTAAGTCTCACTATATGTATGAAGGCTAGTGATGATGTTATGAATGACGTGATGTTAATTTTAATGTGTATTGATTATGGCTACCAAACTGTAAGTGTTCCTACATGTATTTTTATGTGAATGAATCTATGACTACGATGTTATATTGAGCATTTTCAAGAGTGTAAGTGTGGATTTTTGTTAATAGTATAAGTGAACCGAGATGTCAGATAATATGGTAAGAAGAGTTTGTAATATTGATGAGAGATGTAAGGCCCTTGGGGCTAGGAAGAGGTACTCTATACGATTCAGATCTATGCGATCACCCCCTGGATGAGATCTGCAGATATGAGAGGCTCGTGCCCGAGGTGAGCATTCGAGCTAGTGTTATGAGAGAGTGCATTGACAGGTATGGTTAAAATACCATGCGACTGGATATACGAAGTGAGTACACCTATAGGTATGATGAAGGATTCATACGACTGGGTATACAGTACATGAATTTCTAGATTCCCCTGTAGGTCATGACTGGGAGGAAAAATATAAGACCCTCTGGCATGTGTGTACAGTGATGTGACGGAGGCGTGCGCCCGAACACATTACCGATGATACAATCGAGTTCAGAT
>JACEIK010004896.1:95961-122775 GCA_018107945.1 Datura stramonium
ATATATATATATATATATTCATGATGGTAACACTGGGTAGGTGGTGATATACTTGTGTGATACAAATGATTACATATTGTATTATGAGTCTAAAATAGGTGTGAGGCATGACGAAAGTATGTGGTCAATAAGAGCGTGGTACAGGTATGATGTGGTATGGTAATTACAGTGCGGATGACAGGTAAGTGTGTTTGGTAAATTTTGGGGGTTGGATACCTTGCATGATATACGATGCATGTTTGATGAATCCTTGAGATAATTGATGTGATATATGTGCATGTGTGTTGTATTACGCCGTACTTAGTGTTTATGTGTTACACTAGGAGGCATGACTGTTATAAAACGGTAAAGGTATGGAATAAATTATACTATGTCAGAAATCTCGTGAGTGAGTTATTATGTTGATAAGCGTTAGGTAGAGTTGGCTAGTATCACCTAATAAATGAAAGATGGGATAGGGAAATAATATTGGTTGAGTTTTTGGGGCTACTGTACCGCTGCATCGGACAACCCACTGCGGTAGCGGGACCACTGTAGCGGCCTTACCTGCGCTGCAGCAATAGTGGAGAGATAGATTGGCAGGTCGAATGAGGTCTAGGAAAGTGAGATAATTGGTTGCACAGGAAAATGAAATATAGTTAATAAAAGTGGTGGATTATTTTTAACAGAGAGGAATGAATTATTTGTATTTTATGTTGATGCATATTAATTATTTTGCTGTTATGTCAACTAACTGTAGTCGGTTGATGATGCCTACCGGTACGTGTGGTGTACTGATACTACCTTGCTACACTTTTAAGTGTAGGTTGTGGCAGGTTGGAGTTTCTTGATTGGCGTGGAGTACTCAGCACCAGCTTTAGCATTCTTCTTTTCAGACGAAGCTGGGTCATTTTGTTTGTCAAGTATAGAGCTCTTATACCTATCTAGACTAGATCTTGGGAGAGTCATGTTGAGAAATTCTTGTACTGTTATTTGTTGAGATTTTATCAATTAATGAGAAGTAATGAAAGTGTTTGAATTATTTTTTGTTTATTAATAGAAATATTATAAGGGTTCTCATATAGAGTAGAGTCGATGTAGGTGCCCACATGACCTGTTTAAAGAGGGTCGTGACAGTAACGCCACAATGGGCAGGTAAGCCACACATGGCTCAACAAGTGAGGGTCAGGGTCTCAACTCGGTGCACGAGATTTGTGTCATGTTGGAGTCTGATGAACACATATATACCCCTCTTTACATTTTAGGAAGGTCTATCAAATGAAGCCATAAGACATAAACAATTGAATCATGTAACAAGGTATTCATATATACATATATAAAGTGAATCAACAGATAAAGTGCATTATGTTCCCATTGATGTATATAAAATTGATAATAATGCTCTCAGAAAATGTTGATTTTTAGAACACCTGACAGATTTATGACTATGTTAAGTCAAACAATGTACGACCCCGTGAGGCAAAATAGGCATTTCAAGTGATGACAAGAAAGGTCATGTGAGACAATTGGTGATAGATACTATTGAATAAGTAAATAGGTGAAGCTTGAAGATAAGTAAAGCATGTGACATGTGATGAATAATAGCATGTGTCATTTGGACCTCGCTGGCTCATGTAAGTGTAACAGGTGGCAAGGGGTCATTCCTTAATGACAAAATAGATTTTAGACTTACATACATAATTTCTTGGATCATACAACCTTACAACCTTTCGGTTGTTCATTTAGAGTAACAATCCTTATCTATATCAAATAACAACAATAAAGTCTATATAAGCGGCTAATCAACAAGAACTGCCATGTCGGCAACTATCAAATAGCCAAATGAGCGATGAGCCTGAAAATGTTTCAAATAAGTAGGGTATCATCACAACATTCTTTCCCACCTCATAATAACATCTTACGACCCACTTATGAGGTAAATAACACTCCCCTAAATCCATACTATAAAATCCTATAATTAGCTCACAACATACATAAACTCAAACTCACGACTTTCAATCAACATCCTATGTGTTCTTACTAAAAACAAATATAAAATGCTCATATAAACTTGTAGATGAAAGGGGAGTAAAATCTTACCTTATACTGCTAAACCCTAAGGTTTGTAACACTTTAATCCCTTGAAAAAGCTATACCTAAAGCTAGGTGTGGGATGATGCTCATGTAAGCATCACGTGTATAATGGAAAATACCTGAGAGAAAACTATGTATAACCCTTGTGTGGGGGATGAGAAAATATCACCTTGAGAGCTCTTGGATAGTTGTAGATGAAGTGGATATTGAATAATGAAGATTAGATAAACTTTTAGATATATATAATGTATCTACCTCCTCTAAAGTATGGTACCTTTCATAGATGTAAGTCATTCATGACCGTAGATTAGGTCATATATTCTATTCATAGTCGTACAACCCACTATTTGTGGGAGGACGTACCTTATCCATAACCTCACTTGAGGTCTCTACCTAATCACTGTAAATCCATTTTACGGATTGTATGTGCCATCGTGGATGAACTTTTACCAAATGTTGTCCACTATTTTAAGGAGGTGCTTCCATGTATATTGAGATCTAAAAATTATATATTCCTTTTACAACCATATAATAGATTATACGATCCAACGTTTAGCCTCAAAACTAGGACTATACTCCTACTGCATGTTGGCATACAGACTGTATATGGACACATACTGTCACGACCCAAAAATCCTATTAAGTCATGAGGGTACTACATATCCCCGTAGACAAGTGAAAAGCAGAAACATACAATGATAGAGTAAAACAATAGTAAATTGGAAATCTCAGTCATAGAAACCAAAACATAAGCATGAAATGAATGCAACCCTAAAGAATGTATGACAAAGTTACAGGAGATACTGATATTTGAAAATACAAGACTAAGTGCTATTAAGCTGTCTAGAAAAAGAAAGACAATAAATATAAATAGAGCTAGAATCCAGTGGTGCCAAGTCAAAGAAGCTCACCCTAAACATAGAAAAGCCTCCTCAAATTCCAAATCTAACTCAAACACCACTCGAACTTGTACACAAAGGTGCAAAATGATAAAGGGTGAGTATGGAAAAATAAGTGTACTCAACAGCACCATCGACCAACCTTTTATGAAAGTAATGGTGAGGATTGGTCCTGCTACTACTACTCTCCATATTTTATTAGATATAATCATATAAGAAATAACTTAAGTAGTCCAGTGGTCAATAACAACAATAATTAATAAAATAGAAGTATTCACATTCGGATAGAAATAGAGAATTTCATGAACTACCTCATGAATAACACAATATCTCTTTTAATCATTTTAACCAAATAAGGAGGAAACATAGCTCATTGTCACAATCACTGTACCACTTCACCACTCAAAAATCAATATGAGATGCAATATGTATGAAATGAAATGTAAATACATATGTACTGGTTAATAACCTGTATACACCCGTTTCTTTTATTAGATTAATGGGACCTACGAGGTCCATATACACTCCCTATATCAGATAGCTCTAAAAGAATTCTTGAATACAATACCCCATATCATATAACCCTATATACCATGAATACCCTAGGGAATCCACTCTCAAAATTTATCCTTTCACTTTTACAATGTCAAAGTGCATGAAATATAATGTCAACACAAATCCTATACTCGATTAGCGCAGACAGTCATAGTCAAATTTGAATCATTTAACAATGAGAGTAAAGAAGGTATAAAATAATCAAATGATCAATACATTATAGTCTTTCAACTGAAATGAATACATCAGCACCAAGAGAGCAATTTATGAGCCTCAAGCCAAGTCAATATATCATAAATCATGCTCACATAATCGTTAAATTCATCAATTAGGTAGATATTCATTATTTTTCCAACTTATGAAATCAATACCCGCATAAAATTCTCATCATCTCATGTATATGGAACCCCTATTAGCAGTTAATTCAGCCAGTTAATATACTAACACTTCATAAAGAGTCAAGAAAGTCTTAACTTGCCTTAATAAGAGCGTAGAAGTCAAATTACACACTTTCCCTTATGCAACGCCTCTAAATGGTGCAAATCTGCCCAAATATATAATCTACATGAGTATATGGGTCTTCATACACCTATATTGGTTTACACATTAGATAGAAAGCTTATTCTCTAAAAATCAGCTAATATGGATTGTAATCCACTCCCAAATCAAAGAATTATAAATTTTCAAAACCATGTATTAATACCCCTAAATTCTAATTAATTCTAGGCATTAAATCATGAAATTAATGATGGAATAACAATAAATAGTAAATACTATATTGGGTTCTTATCCCTGATTCAAAACAAACACAACGTCTCTAAAATCATCTCAAACTGAGCTCTAAACTCCAAATATCAAATTATGAACATGAATTCAGAAATGGGGAATTTAACACTTCTTGGTACCATCTTTATATCGTGAACGTGACCCTACTTTGTGAATTTGAGAAGCTTACCACTGAGTCGACTATCACGAATGCCAGACAGTCCATGTGAATGTGGAACACAACTAACCACGACCTTGCATCCCTTCTACTTGATCATGACCTGACTCACCATGATCGTGATGCATTATCCCTAAAACTCTTCGCAAACATAATGATTTTCTCATGGAGACATAGAAGGCATGATCCTTTACTAGAATGCCCAAAATCTACAAAGTCTCAAAACAACCCTATGAACTCATCCAGAACCTCCTTAATACAAACTAAATATACAGATCAACCATAAAACATATTTCAGACTTATTGAAATTATCAAATTACCATTCTGTGGTTTTCTTGTTCAATAGTTGACCGTGGTAAAACTAAAATTTCTAAGATTATAGAATCTCAACTGAAGACTCATAACACTTTCAAGTGCCTCGAGATCCGCATAAAGCCTCCAACTAAGTCATAAATCAACCCGTGAACCTAACCAAGATGTCAAAACTCAAATCCGACCTTATTAACCTAATATGTTAACTTTAATAAAACTTTCAAAATTGAAAATATTTCCCAAAATAGGTTTGATCACCTCAAAAATCGTGTTTTCCATCCCTGCAAGTTATAATAGCTAAAGAAAGATATGAGGAGGATTGAATAGGAAAAAAGAGATAAAAATCCCAAAACAACCATGAGGATCATAACACACAAGGTTGTATGTTCCATCATATATTGACCCCTTTGGAAAATACTTCACTACTTCAGTTCTTAATTCCATTCATCTATTGTAACAACCTATCCGACCATTATAGCACCTTGACCATATAGACATAAAAAATTTTAATTTTTTTTGCGGGTCTGGTTTATGCTCTCGGATTAAGAGGTTAATTGGTGAATAGATTTAACATGGGATAAATTAAAATCAGGTGGGCCCAGGCTTAGGGAAACTGCAGTTAATGGAGCCACGCTTTAGCAAGACCACGATAGCGGAAGACTCTTCACTGTAGCGGACAACGTGGACTAGAACTCCGTAATTCTATCCAGCTTTGGATCTAAATCCTATTATCATAAGATTTGGTGATTAAAAATGCCCAAAAATGAAAGTTTGGCTTTTCTAATAAGGAAAAAGGTAAAAAAACTAGAGAGGGCAAGGATTCCACCATCCTCCCCGGTGATTCTCTACAAGAACCCCAAGATTCGAGGCAAAAAAGTAGCCTCGTGATTCACTTGATGATAGCTATGCGTCCAGGTAGGATATGGCTTACCTTCGTGTTAGACTTTGATTAGTGATTCGTATATGTGTATATGATTTATGTATTGTTGATAGGTAAAATGGAAGTTATTATACTAATGACAACTAGTTTAGACTAGAACTAGTAATTAGTAAGGAAAGAGAAAAATTATGATATATCGGGATCATGGGAGTTTGAATAGGATTTTGATGTGAGATTCTCTATTTTACATCATAGGTTGGAGGTATTAATGGTTACTTTCACGATATGCTCCTGAATAGGGTGTGTAGATTATATTTGTATATCTAAATATATATTGACTTGTGTGTGTAGTTAATTTATCGCAGTAGGAAAAAAGAGGGCTATTAACACAGAGAGTTGGGTGGTGAATCGTCGATATAATAATAACGATAGAAACGGGAAATCACTGTGAGGAGTTGTAGTCGGAAATAGGGGAGACTTGGTAAGAGGAGAGTTTCATAATAAATATGATCTTGAGTAACTAGAGTACATAAGGATGAACCCATAAATAAAAGAAAGTAGAATACAATGTAGGATCTTGTAAAGATTAGAATAAATGTTTAATAGCCAGGTGGGTCTAGGAAGTTGAATTAAGTTCCATACTTTCACTTGTCGGTAAATCAAGAATGTGGGAATTAGATTACAACTAGTTTCTTGAGTATCGATAAATTGATTTATATAATTGAATTGTCTTCGGACAATAATTGTGTTAGAAATTACAGTGCTTATTCTTGTTGTTGAATGTATTATGATAAGTGGATGGAACAGTGACATATTATTCCTGAACTGTGAGTAGAGTCTTTGGATATTTATGACATGATGACACATGTTGGGACAAAAAGGTAGTACATCCCTACCCTGAGATGAGAGGTTCGTGTATGAGGTAGCATTTGGAAGAGCGAATTAGTGCAATTGAGCATGTGTATAAGTACTTGGATATGAGTGGCTCATGCCCAAGGTGAGCATTCGAGTGAGCTATATGGTATGAGTACACAAATAGGTATGATATGATGTTCATATAACTGGGTGGTAAGAGTACACAGACAGGTATGATATGGTGTTCATATGATTAGGTGTATAGTACATGAATTTCTAGAGTCCCTTGCAAATCATGTCTGGAAGAGCAGAAATAAGACCCTCTGGCATGTATGTATAGGTATACAGATGTGTGACAAGCGTACAGATATATAGATGAGATACGCGGTATACAAACATGACTTGGAAATGATGTGATAGACACATAAGTGACGTAATATATGATTGTATAGTATAGGTATGGTACTACATGAAGTTAATATGGTGTAGAGATGTATCGTGTGGGATCAGGGAGATACGTGTACATGCTTGTTTTCATATCCTGTGGGGACATGACCGCATGGGTATGGTTGACTGTTTTATAATTGATGATTTAATTGTGTTTTCTTGATGGTTGTTGATGAATGTATGTGGATGTTGTTACATGTCCTCCATAGTCGATATCTTAGATTGGGTCGGGTGTAAACTAAAATTAGCGGAGTTAATTTTGTTATTAGTCTCGTAAATAAGTATTTATGTTGATAATATTCATGATGGGTTAGTATGGGCCGTGGGAAATGGCTAGATAAAGAATAAGATGGCATTAGATTTTAAAACCACAGGGTAAGGGAACGTGTCAAGTAACTAGAGTCGGGTTACGTTATGGAAATTTAATCAAGTAATGGGAAAAGGGACCTTAGCCTCAACAAAAGGGGTGATGATAGAAAATTACCAGTGATATCGAGCTACTACTTAAGCAGGTTGTGCTGCAGCGAATAAGATTCTGTGCCCACAGGATCGCAATAGTGGGCAAGGTTTCGCTAAAGTGAACCGACAGTACTAATGTAGAAATGGGAAAATTGATGAATTAATTGTTTACTTGAGCGGTGAAAATTGTAGTGCATATGTATGCATACATATGTATAGGTGTTTAATTCTACACTTAAAGGAGGAACTAATCGAGAATTAGACTTAGCCCTTGTGTATGTTTATTGTGGATAGTAAAGGTTAGTCAATTTCATATTAATTATATACTATTGCATGAACTAATCCGAGTCAGTCGATGATACATATTGATACTACCTTTCTACACCTTTTTGAGTGTAGGTTATGGCAGGAGAATTGCATTCCATGATTGACGAGGCGATACTCAACATCAGCTTTCGCAATCCATCTGCAGGAGAAGCTCTGTCTTTTATTTATTGGTAATCTAACTAGAGCTTTTGTACCTCTCTAGACTAGATCTGAGGAGAGTCATGGTTTTTGGTGGAAATTATTTGTATATTTAAATCTTGATTGATTTAAAACAAATGAGAACCTTTTGGATATGAAATATGTGGTTTAGACCGGGTTCTCCTACCAAGCTAGAATCGGTATAGGTTCCCACACGACTTGCTCATTTGGGTCATGTTAAGTTGGTATCAGAGCATCTAGGTTATCAGTCTCACAAGTACAAGAGCAATGCCAAGTAGAGTTCCTCGAATTGGTGTGTAGATGTCCACATATAATCTTCGGAAGGCTACAAGACACTTAGGAAGTTCTCACCTTATTTCTATATTATCGTGCGGTCTGAGTGTGTCATTTTCCTAGGTTGACCCTAATTGGTATCTGGAGCAATTCAATTTATATCTCGATGGATCAATTGGTATCTATGAGATTTCAGTAGGTATCTAACGATGGATATTTTTATGCAGTACGACATGATAGTGGTATGCGATAATAAATGATGAACGAGGGATGGTAGCGCCTGGGAGGCTAGTGGTCTAAGAAACTGCTTTCTGCTTAGTGAGTTCTTGCTGCAGTGAGATGTGTCTCGCTGTCGCAGACTCATTACAACGAGTAACAGATTGCCATAGCGGGTCAAATGCAGCGAGGAGGCAATCGCTGCAGCAGACGGTTGCTAGGCAGAACCCAATCCCCTGTTGTAGAAAAATATTTAGATGGATTTAAAGTTGTGAAATAAGTATATAGATATACACAAGAATTGCTAGTAATGTTAATAATGGGGCCCAAAACAAAGCCAAAGTCATCCGAATGTCAAATGGGCACCCGCACATCAAATAGGACATAAGTAGCATTAACCAAAAATAAGCAACAAGAAAGATGATATTGTCTTACATTCCCCAAATGGGGGCAACCCAAATCAGTGTCTAAAGGGAGTAGGGGAGGGAGATATACACCAGCCATAACTAACTAGAGGCCATAACTGCCACCGTTGAGATCCTCGACCATCTCCTCCTCGAACCCACTGAGGAAGGAGAACTTTGGGACTCCACCCTAGTCTCCTGGGGTGTCCTGGTGCTAGGGGAGAGGTGCTATGGGATCGCTTTGACCCCCTTCCACATGCGGATTAAGATCCTGTCTCGGGAGCACCACTTCCTCTTCTCATTCTCCAAATCCTCCTGAAGCTTTACATGGGCCTGGGCCAAGGAGGCAATCACCCCATGCACCCCTTTGGGATCCTACACTAAATGGCCTATCACCTGGAGAAGGTCTGTGTAGCCCTCTTAGTAGCTCTCGCATCACGACCATCTCTTTCTCAATCAGCTTAAATGGACCTAGAGGTCTGGAAGTACCGGCTCCACTATCCCCGTCCCCGAAAGCATTCTATCTTTTCTCCCCGCCTCTTCTCGAGGCCTCCTTCACCCTCAAGAGATCGAAGGGAACTTCGCAGGCCAAAATGACGTTCTTGGCCTCCTGATGCACCTTGGCCCATTTGTAAAATAGAGTAATAAAAGAGGGAAAAGGTAGGCCAGTGATGGCCTTGGATGAAAAGTACCTCCACTCCTCCAATATCTAGGCCCCCACATTTACTTGCACTCTACTCAGGATACAGGCCACCACCAAAGCTTGGGAATAGGCCACGTCAGTGACATTTGTGGATGGGCGAATCCTTCGGGATACCACATTTAGCCACCTCCAGGCGTCAACAGTGAAGTGGGTACCCTGAATACAAGTCTGGGTGATGCCTCAATGGAACGAGGCCTTGTGCTCCTCTACCACCAAGATTACCAAAAGCCACCCCATTCTCATCCATGTTTCGGGCCCTCAGCTTGTCCTCAAGAGGATTTGGCAGACCCAAAGACTCACTAATTGCAGCACTGGTTAACTGAATTTACCTCCCTTTAACATAAGCAACCGACTTCGAGCGCTCCCAGACCACGGTGGGGAGGTTGATATAGAACTCCCTCACCCAAGCCTCATTATCCTTGTAGGGTTCCATGACCAAAGGACCCCACCCGATCTACAGGAGATGGGCATATAACTCTAGCACCTTTTTCGCCACGTCCTGCATTATAAAGCCCATCTTGTGTATCAGACCCTTGGCTGCCTGCTCGTTGTGCTGGAACTAACATTGGCCGGTCACGAACTAAATATAGTCGGAGGTATGGCTACTACCGCTGCTAGAATACATGGTGATAATCAGTCCCTATGGAAAACAAGTGCATTAGAAAGTGATAAAAAAAATAAGAGGATGAAACTTGGAATCAGAAATAGAGGACAAGGGACAAAGCTTACTGCCTGGGGCGTGACTGTGACAGCGAACAAGGCCACTGCAGCGAGTCCGCAATAGCGAAGTACGACCGCTATGATAGGTCTGCTATAGTAGTAAAGATCCTCTACAACAAACATCATCATCCCCAATAGACCTCTGACCCCAAAAATGGAGGTCGGGGTTCCAACCTCTATTTTTCTCTAATTTAGGCACCGATTAGTCAAGGGGTATACTTACCTGCTCTCTACCCACCACTTTCCACCCCAATATTGTTCGAATTCGATCCCGAAGGGCTCAAAGAAGCCGAACCATTACTCTACTCAAACCCTACCATTCCCCAAGCAAAATCTCCATGAAAACAAGTAATAGCATACAAGAAATGATATAGAATACTTGGAGACATAAATGGAAGCAGCTGGTGTACTGTGAGTTTACAACACTTTCGATGCTTAAAACTGAGAAAATAGCATGGACTTAGGTATGTTTATATGGATATGAGGAACTTTTACTTTGATTTCAGGAAAAATAAGTGTTGGAGCAAAAATATGCAAAAGAAGCCTAAAAATACAGAAAAACAGCCAAGTACAACTCTCAGTACGAGCCGTACCTTGATTGTACGAGCCGTACTGAGAACCGCGGTGAAAGTCAGAAGGCTGGAATAAGAGGCAGGCAACATATGACTCTCAATACGAGCCGTACCAAGATGGTAAAAACCGTAATTGGAGTCATGAAATTGTTCAGAGAAATTTGCACAGAGGCAGTCTATTGGTATAGATGGACTCATGGATCGTAGCACCAAGATACGACCCATACCATGAGCCGTGGTGAGATTTAGGAGATCCTTTAAGACTTGGAAGATCTTTAGACACTACAAATAGTATGAGTCGTAGGAGGAAGGTACGAGTCGTACCACAAGACCCATGAAAAATTTCAGAAGATGTCAGAGTTCTTAGGGCCAAGCCATGGATGCATTGTACAACTCGTAGGACTATGGTACGAGTTGTACCAGCCTACAAACACTTAGACAAATCTGCAGCAACCAAGGACGTACGATAAGCATCTATGACCCATACAAACTTGCTACGGGTCGTAGGTCCAATCGTGACACAGTCGGTGCCAGATATGGACAATTCCCTGTTAGCTTAGGAAAAGATTTCTAATGTCTGTATAAATAGATTTTATTTTTTTATTTTAGTTAGAGACTATAGAAACGAAGTTGTAGATGTGTGAATAATATTTTTTCTCTAAAACAAAGTTGTAGATGTGTGAACAATATTTTTGTGAATTTTTATCAAGTTTTGGAGAGCAATTCTTAGGATCAAACTCTTGATTTCCTACATTGTTCTTGAGATTGTTCTTTGATATTCAGATCTGGTTTTCTTCCAATTGTTGTTGTAAGTATTTAATTATGTGTTTGTCTATGAATGTAAATTATAATCTTACAACCATGAGAGGCTAAAACCTCCACAACTAAGGGTTGTGGGAACCATGGTGGAATAATAAAATAGGGTTACACAAAAGTGATTCAAAACCAATGCTAAAAGTTTGTATTGTATTCTCTTCATCTTTAAATGTTTCTTAACTGTGTACAACATTAGGACTTGCCCGAATTCTTTACTTGCTTGAACCTAGAGAAGTAGAGATTAGGAAAAGAGAATTACAACAAAGCTTGGTCTTTATGATCATTGTATTAACTTGAGCTGTGGTCGCAAGATAGTTAAATTTGAAACATATTGATAACAATTAGTTTGAAATCGCTCATGAGACTTGACCCGGTGATTGAGTATAGTCATCCAATAGGGACGAACAAGTCATTTGGATGAACCCTAATTACCAGTTTTACATGTAAGCATTGGGATTGGTCACGTGTGTAAACCCAAAGTAGTTATGAACCCATGGGGAGCACTTAACCTAGTTATTTGCAAATCTTGATTTAAATCACAATTATAATCTCTCTTTAATATTGTTTTATTTGAAACCCCCAATTTAGGGATAACTCACTAGAAAGTTTAGTTACCGGCATTAGTCTAGATCTTACCCTATTCCCTGTGGTTTCGACCCCATCCTCTTAGTTGGGTTCTTTATTGACAATGCCTACTTTATAATTTGTCAAGAAGCGTGAGTTTGAGCACTATCAAAAAGTGGCTCGGTTGCCACGGAATACACCTAAAATTAGATTAATTGCTTGTATTTGACTTTTGGTTGTTATTTCCTGAATTACGTTTTCTTTTTGTTTTTGGATATTCACAGGTTGTCGCTTGGTGAATGCCAAGTATTCATTAGAGTGAAAATCCCCTGATTCTGTTGGATATTGAACTCGAAAGAACAATGCAAAAGATGGAGAACCAAGAGTAGAGAGATGCCTGTATTGCTGAAGAAGCTAGGCAAGTCAAGCTAGCTCGGCAAGCTGCACTTTAGGATGCGGAGGATGCTCGAGATGAGGTTGTTAATGTTGGTTGTCATAGAAGGGGCAACATAGGTCAAAGATATGCCCCTCAGTTCTTCAATGAAGATGACTCAGACATTTATGAAGTTGGGTCAACCGAAGCTACCGTACAACCACCATTGCCTGCTGGGAAAAAGTTTGATATCACTAGCACTATGATCCAATTACTGAATATGAAAGGGGTGTTTAGTGGTCACGCAACTGATGATGCCAACTTGCACCTGATGAACTTTGTTGGAATATGCAAGGCGTACAGGTTGCTCGGAGTTAGCTAGGATGCTATACGACTAAGACTCTTCGCCTTCTCTCTATCTGGGGAGGCCACTTTATGGTTATCAGAGTTGCCCAATGACTCCATTACCAAATGTAGGGAGCTCAATCAAGCTTTCCTAGAAAGATTCTTACCATCCTCTAGGATGCTGCAGCTTAAGGATGAGATTTATAATTTTCAACAACTGAAGGGCTGAGGCACTTCATGAAACTTGGTTTAGGTTCAAGAAGAAGTTGACCAAGTTCTTGAACCACAAAATTCTTGATGACAGTCTATTGGAGATTTTTTATAGAAAATTGAACAACAATACAAAAGCAATAGCAGACACAGTGGAAGGAGAAGCACTGATGAGCCACACCTAGGAGCAAGCTGCAACTATTCTAGATAGAGTAACCAAAACAAATAGGGCATGACACACCCAAGAAACAGAAGCAGTGGTTGGTATATATGCTGTTAGTCTGACTACAGACCAACGATGGAAGGAAGAAAAATGTGACCAGGAATTGGCTCATATGCACACATAATGGGAGCTGGATCTAGAAAGGTTAACACAGTGGGGACATAGGGACAGGAGCCAGGGCCTTACCACTCAGATTTCGAGGAGGAGGAAAACTTCTTGATCAACCAGGTGGCAGGTTTTTGAGCCAACGCCTAAGGGTATAGACAAGACACTTCACGCCAAGGTTCTGAAAACCAAGGTCAGAACCAATATAGAGACAATTACAATTAGAATGGGTATAGAGATAGAATCCAAGGCCGTGAGCACAAGGGAGATTGGAGAAGGAGTGACGGTTACCGCAATAACTGAGCTGGATTATACGTGCCTCCTAATGCATGTGAGGGGGAGGCTGGACAATCAAAGTTAGAGAGAATGATGGCTGAGATACTAAATAAGGTGAGATCCACAGATGATAAGCTGAAAGACATCCGTAGTGATATATAACAAGGGTCAGATAGTGGAGTCACATGCGACGACTGTCTAGAAGATCGAATAGAAGCTAGGGAAACTGTCAGCATCCATGAACCCTAGGCAAAAGGGCACACTACATAGCAACACAATCCAGAATCCAAAGAATGATGGTCACTGCATGGCTGTGATGACTAGGAGAGGAAAGACTACGATTGACCCCCCTCTGTTGGCTGTAGTTGAAAGGAAGAAAGAGAGCGTGATCAAACATGAGGAAGATATTGCTGAGAAGGAGCATAATGAGGATGCTGAGTTGATTGAGGCTGCAAATGTTAATAACGGGCCTGAAGCTGATCAAGGAGAAAAGAAAGGAGCTACACAAATTTACAAAGCTATTCCACGACCACCGCCACCGTTCCCTTAAAGAATGAAGAAGGTAGAGAATGGTAAATTTTAGAAATTCTTGTCAATGCTTAAACATTTATCTGTAAACATACCATTGGTCGAGGCATTGGAACAGATGTCGGAATATGCAAAGTTTATGAAGGACCTTGTGACGAAGAAAGGTCCATGAGCTATGAGCCCATGGATAATGTGCATCATTGTAGTGCCATAGCCTCATGTGTCCTTTCCCAGAAGAAGAAAGATCTAGGTTCCTTCACTATTCCATGCACAATTGGCGATGTTGAGTTTGAAAGGGCACTCTGTGATTTGGGAAAAAAACATCAATCTGATGCCGTTGGCTGTGTTTAAGCAGCTGGGCTTGGGAGCCCCCACACTAACTATCATGCGGCTACTGATGGCTGACAAAACTGTGAAGAAACCTGTGGGGATCTTGACTGATGTGCTTGTTAAAGTTGATATATTCATATTCCCAGCGGACTTTGTGATCCTTGATTGCGAGGTTGATTTTGAGGTCCTCATCATTTTGGGGCGACCATTTCTTGCCACTGGGAGAGCCTTAGTAGATGTGCAGGCTAGCCAGTTGAAGTTCAAACTCAATAAAGAAGAGGTCACCTTCAATATCTAGAAGTCAATAAAGCAGCCGAAGGAATACGAAGTTGTCTCAACAATAGAGGATGAATATGAGTTCCTTGACGAAGTTTGAGTAGTCAAGAGACATGCATCATGCCGCGATGTTAAATCAGGCGCTTCTTGGGAGGCAACCCAAGTGGTGGTTTGATGAATTCTGAGTAATCAAACCAGCTGCATCGTGCCGCGACGTTAAATCAAGTGCTTCTTGGGAGGCAACCCAAGTTGATTAACTTATGTGTGTTTAGTGTGCAGGGAAAACAAAAATAGGTGGCAGAAAAATTACTAAACATGCAGGTGCTTCGGTTGATAACGCTCAAACCACACTTCTAACTGAAGTATGAAGCGAACGTTGTCAATAAAGAACCCAACTAGAGGTTGGGGTCAATCCCACAAGGAATATAGAAGGATGTAGAAAAATGCTTGTGCTTAAGATTTTTTAGTCGATTATTACCTAAGAGGGGGCATTTGAAAAAATAAGTAACAATGTTGAGAATTTGGTGGTTGTTTCCAAATTTATGCAATTAACTAGGGTAAGTGTTCCCCATGGATCCTTAACTACTTCGGGTTTTACACTAGTGATCTATTACAATAATTTACTTATATAACTGATAACTTAGGTTCATTCAAACAATCAACCAATCCCTATTAAATGACTATCCTCAATTACTCGACCAAATCTCATGAGTTTTGCAAACTAACCGTTATCACTAAGTTTCAGATATAACTATCCTGCGACCATAGCTCAAATTAATACAATGATAATCAAGATCAAGGATCTATTGTAATTATATTTTCCTAATCTCTACCTCTTCGACAAAAGAAAGTAAAGAATTCAGGAACTTCCTAACGTTGCGCACCGCTAAGAATCATTAAAGATGAAGAGAATACAATATAAGAGTTTAGTATTGGTTTTAGAATCACTTCGAGCTAACCCTAGTTCGTTAATTCACCATGGTTCCCACAACCCTAGTTGTGGTAGTTTTAGCCTATCATGTTCATAAGTAATTTAATAGCATTCATAGATAAAAGCTTAAAATAATACTTATGACAATGATCGGAAGAACCTTCACTTGATTAATGCAAAATTGGGAAGAACAACTTTACAATCGTATCTCAAAACAAAACTAACTCTAAAAACTAGATTGTAAGTTTTGAAACTTGATGTAAAGCTTGATACTCAAAGCTTCATTCAAAACTTCATCTAAAACTTAATTTAAAACTTCATGGCTATACATGAAAATAAAGGGGTATTTATAGTATATTTATGTCTTCCTTGTTCCTTGATGAATTTGGCTTGGGATTCTTTAATTTCCTCTTCCTAGTTGATGTAGGACACCAATTCTTGACGTTGGGAACTCCTTTCCGTGTCGCCTCTTGCCACAGCCGCATCTAGTGCCGCTTAGCACATGACAACGCACCTAGAAGGAAGCTGCCTCGCACCTTCCATCGCGCAGGATTTGCTGCCGCGTCGCGCGTGTCTGTGCGCCAATGTTGGGGCGCCTCGCGTCTGCCCCTGCTGAGAAATATTGGCGCCTTGCGCCTGTTGTTGCGCTGAAGGAGGGCTGCGCCGCGCCTGGCCTTGCACTAGTGTGCGGCTGCCTTGCGCATGGCAGTTCCAACGTCGTGCAAACCTCAATTTTTGCATCTTTCGATCCCACTTCTTCACATTTGATCAATAAGCCTTAAATACCTTTAAATTCATCATTTAAAGCCCTAAAAACATCTCATCACGTGTGTTAGCCATTTTCACAAATATGTAACATAAACACATGAAAACACACATAATTCATTCTCAAAACATTGTAAAGTGTGGGAAAAATACGTCTATGAAGTGTGTAAGTACACCCTTCATCAATACCCTCAACTTAAACTATTGTTTCTTCCTCAAACAATCTACTACTTTCCTTCTCACATTTAAGCATAAAATTCATCCTACGAACAAGTCTACTTACACTTAGGATCATGAGACATATCAATGAATCTCAAACAACTCACTCGCATGCATATAGGATCAACATTAGAATGTCAAAGTTCGAAATCACTTAGCTTTTGAAAAATAACTCATCAAGACATATTTTTGGGCCAACATGAATCATATATAATTTAGCAATCAATATTTACCAAAGTCTTACTATTGTGCCCCTCACAATTTGGAGAGATGCCCGTTTTCACACATGATATAGAATAAGATTAACTTGGGCATCAATAAAATAATTTCTAATTTCCGCTCACTCTCACAAAAGAACTCAACATACATGCAAATGACGATCCATAGACTTGCCCTTAGTGTAATACTCCGCTACTATAGAATTATGAATCAAGGATCAATTAGAACTTTAATTTGGTTGTAATGTCGGTTAAGGGATGGGTAGGAACTAGTTGGCCAAAATAGTGACTAGCCTCCTCAATCACTTTAATACTTCACAACACTTTGATTTTTTCGCACATTCTTCAATTTTCCAATTTCCTCCTTATACCTCCTTTTATTTTTCAAATTTTCAACTTAGGTGACTAGTGGGGATTTTTCAACCTTGAGCTTATTCACAAATTTTTGTTTTCAATTTTTCAAAGCTCTTTTTTTTTCTTCTTTTTGTTTTCCACTAACAATCACCCTCCTTGTTTAGCAAAATTTCACCTTTTTCTTTTCTTCCAAATCACCATACTTCCCGTTCCCACCATTTACACACCCCTACTCTAGCCACCCTCAACTTAAGCATTTTGCTTATGTTGAGGTTCACAATATCCAAGGAAGGACCAGGGCCAAAACAGGTTCATTATAAACAAACAGGTTCATTATAAACAAATGGGTATGGTAAATTGGTAAATCAAAGAAACATGGTCTATTAAGGCTCAACTTGGGAATAGGCGAAGGATCAGTATGACTAACTAGGATAATTACAATTAAGGTACGTAAAATAGGATAAAAATAAGGCTTTCAAAAAAACGCCTATATCACTTCCTAAATCCATCATTCTTATTTCTCTTTGCACACACACCGGTCAAGTTATAGACGTCAATTTACAAGGAAGGGGTATATTAAAAATAATTCCTCACACATTGGCACAAGATGGTTTAACAATGGAAATCAAGATCACATAAACACATATATCCATATTACATGCATAACATAATTAAGCCCATTTTTTTCAAGTACAAGAGTCCTTTTCCAAAATACTAAGTGTTTCTACCTTTTTCATGCATTTTAAGTGAATTTAATAAAGTCTCAATGATACCAAAAGTGAAACACCTAGCATTCGTAAGGCTCAAGTCTTGTTCTTCCTAATGACTAATTAACCTTAAGACGGTCGTCATCCATCCATCATCGGGCAAACATGACTTAATGACTAAAAAAAATTTAGACTCTCTAGTCGGTTCTAACGGACTATCCACCGGAAAAGTACCGAAAACAAAAAATGGAGGAACCCAAAATAAAATAAAACTAAAAAAAACTACAAACCACAAGCATGCATGACAAATCATAAATCTCAAAAAAACTAGGTCTACCATGTGAAAATTTAGCAATTAAGGCATGCATGGTAATATGAAGTTCATATCTCCCACCCCACACTTAATTGGTTACACTATCCCTAGTGCTACATCAAATAAGCATAAAGTAATAGAGTGCAAGAAGAACTCCTTTGGCCTCTACTCCTTGTTTTCAATGTTTAAGCTCAATTTTTGTTGAAACTCATGACCTATCACCTGCACACTTGAACAAACGCATAAAAAATAAACAAATAAAATCATCTTGGGTTGCCTCCCAAGTAGCTCCTGATTTAACGTCGCGGCACGACACGGGTATCTTGATTACTCAAACTTCATCAAGAAACCTGTTGAGACCGTGGTCACATCTTGGCCGCTTGTTTTACCACGCCAACCTGTGACACATCAGAAGATTAAAAAAATAAAAAAAAAATAGGAAACAAAGACTAAAAGTTAAACCCAAGCAATTAATCTAATCCTAAACCGTATTCCCTGGCAACGACGCCACTTTTTGATAACGCTCAAACCACACTTCTAACTGAAGTATGAAGCGGACGTTGTCAATAAAGAACCCAACTAGAGGTTGGGGTCGATACCATAGGGAATATGGAAGGATGTAGAAAAATGCTAGTGCTTAAGCTCTTTTTAGTCAATTATTAGCTAAGATGGGTCATTTGTAAAAATAAGTAATAATGTTGAGAATTGGTGGTTGTTTTCAAATTTATGCAATTAACTAGGGTAAGTGTTCCCTATGGATCCTTAACTACTTCAGGTTTTACACTAGTGATCTATTCTATACTTTACTTATAGAACTAATAACTTAGGTTCATTCAAACGATCGACCAATCCCTATCGACCAATCCCTAGTGAATGACTAATCCTAACAGCTCGACCAAGTCTCATGAGTTTGCAAACTAACTGCTATCACTAAGTTTCCGTATATAACTATCCTCGCGACCTCACAACTCAAGCTAATACAATGATCATCAAGATCAAGGCTCCGTTGTACTCCTCTTTTTCTAATCTCTACTCTTCGACCAAAGAAAGTAAAGAATTTAGTCACTTCCTAACATTGCGCACCGCTAAGAATCATTAAAGACAGAAGAGAATACAATATGCGCTTAGTGGGCTGGTTTTAGAATCACTTCGTGCTAACCCTAGTTCGTTAATTCACTCATCATTCCCACAACCCTAGTTGTGGTAGGTTTTAGCCTATCATGTTCATAAGTAATTTAATAGCATTCATAGACAAAAGCTTAAAATAATACTTACAACAATGATCGGAAGAACCTTCACTTGATTAATGCAAAATTCGGAAAAACAACTTTACAATCGTATCTCAAAATAAAACTAACTCTCAAAACTAGATTGTAAGTCTTGAAACTTGATGTAAAGCTTGATACTCAAAGCTTCATTATAAACTTCACCTAAATCTTAATTTAAAACTTCATGGCTATTACATGAAAATAAAGGGGTATTTATAGTAGATTTATGTCTTCCTTGCTCCTTGATGAATTTGGCTTGGCATTTGTTAATTTCCTCTTCCTAGTTGATGTAGGACACCAATTTTTGGCGTTGGAAACTCCTTTCCGCGTCGCCTCTTGCCACTGCCGCATCCAGTGCCGCTTAGCACATGACAACACGCCTAGAGGGAAGCTTCCTCGCGCCTTCCACCTTGCAGGACTTGCTGCCGTGTCGTGCGTGTCTGTGTGCCAATGTTGGGGCGCGTCGCGTCTGCCCTGTCGAGAAATATTGTCGCCTCGCTCCTGTTGTTGCGCTGAAGGAGGGCTGTGCCGCGCCCAACCTTGTGCCAGTGTGCGGCTGTCTTGCACATGGCAGTGCCAATGTCGTGCAAACCTCAATTTTTGCATCTTTCGATCCCACTTCTTCACATTTGATCAATAAGCCTTAAATACCTTCAAATTCTTCATTTAAAGCACTAAAGACATCTCATCACGTGTGTTATCCATTTTCACAAATATGTAACATAAACACATGAAAACACACATAATTCATTCTCAAAACATAGTAAAGTGTGGGTAAAATACGTCTATGAAGTGTGTAGGTACACCCTTCATCAACGGTTTGCAGTACGACTCGTATGATTGTTGTGTGAGCCATAACACGAGTCATGGTACGATGACGCAGAAACATAAAGCATCCAAGGCAACTGCTCGGAGGACATTTCTTTATGAGACCTCCAAATCCGAACAAGAGGGAAACTCCCCTAGTGGTTCACTAGAGGAATACAGGGTCGATACATCCGATACTGACAGGACCCCAACCACTGTGCGAAGGCTAAAGCCCAGGTCATGGTGGCCACTGCCATATCTACTGGTGCTCTCCAATCTAAGGAGGGAGTGGAGGAAAGAGCCCAAGAGTCTGAAAGCGGCTCTAATAAAGAAGAGGGGTCCAAGGAGGCCCAATCTGGAAATGCAAGCAGTAAGTCCAGATCAGAGGAGGAGGCACCCAATTTCGAGCTGGAGCAGACTCCACCTAGGGAGAATTGCACTATTTAGTGGAGAATACCAGGAGCCTAGGAAATATATGAATAGTGCATTTCTCTCACTACCAAGAACAAACCTAGGCGGAGCATTAAAGAAGAGCCACAGATCCTCACCAATTCATTGAACGAGGTGAAGCGGATATTTAGCTTCTACAGATTTGATTGGATGGCTAGGGCCCCGGATCGATACACTTCAAAAATCATCGGGGAGTTCTACGCTAATTATTTGGAAACCATGGAGTAGAAAGTGAAAGAGGGGTAGAAGTTGAAAGATCAGCCCAAGCTGGAGAGCGTCCTGGTTAGAGGTGGAAAGGTTGATATATCCAAACGCATTATTGATCGGGTATTTTATGGGCCCCAGTTCATACAACCACTTTCTACTCTAGAATATGAATATTAGGTGGAGGGTTTGAAATAGGTCAAGAAACTTGGTTTTGATGAGAGGCGGAGACAGATCTAATGGTTGTTTGGCGTGATCATTGAGGACAAAGAAGAGGCAGTATGGGTCACTAGCGGCAAGCAGGTCACAAAGAAACATTAGTACTCCATTGATTGGCACCGACTGTTAATGATAATAACCTCAACATAGATAGGGCAGCTTTGGTGGCTTGTATTATGTCTAGATACCCATCAATATCTCGAGGGTCATTGTAGAGGAGATGGGGGATCGGGCTATGGGAGTGAGCACTACCATCCCATTCCTGAGTATCATTTTTAGATTGTACACAGAGGCGGGCATCAAGGTGTGTCATGGTGAGGAGCACCTGATCGGAGGACAGTAGATCGCTGATATTGGCCTAATCTAGGATGAGATGAACCCGTAAGTCGGGCTCGACTTTCCACTGCAGTCCCACTATCATGGTCAGTTGGGGGCACACAGGTGAATTTCTCCACTTCATAGGAGCAGGGCGAGACACCGACTACAGATGGCGGTCATTCAGATACACTCCTAGCACCCCTGTCGCACTACCTATGAGCCTCCTGAGCCAGACTCCAGCTGGATACATCCTAGTGCCTCAGGAATTTCTCCAAAAGCTAGCCAAGAGATTGACTGTAGCTGAGAAGAAGGTTTAGTTAATGATGGAGAATGTCAAGCCTTGGGTAAAGGCTGAGATATAAATAGTTGTGCAGGCCCTACATGCAAGATTAGACGGTTTTGAGACCAGATTCAACATGCATATGGCTGAGTAGACTGACACAGGCAGCCTCCGTGAGGAGTTGGGGGATCTTCGGATCATAACAACAGCCGACAATCATAGCGTCCCCCACTCTTATGACCTTGATGCTGGCATTGACGAGGAGATTGATATGGCAGCTTATTAGGAGCCTATAGGAGCAGAAAAGGAAAAGGGAAAAAGAGGGTCTCTGAGGCTATGGGAGACGAGACCCCAAAGAAGAAGAGGAAAAGAGAGAAAAGAGAGCACAAGCGGACATGATTAGAGAGTTAGTAGACTCACGACGTGCATCAGTCAGAGCTGCTCGAGAGAGCTAGAGGAGCAGGTAGCTCCACTATGGCCCATGTAGAGTTTGTGAGTGGCAGGGACCCTTCGGGCGAGCCACATTCAGCCCCGATGATTCCAGAGGCCATAGAGATGGCTGTTACTACTGAGGGGGTAACCACTCCCCCTATTGATACACCACTAAGTGCGTCGGGCACCGCCAGTGCCACGATTGTAGTGGAGGTACCTCCTCTGTAGGATGACAGGAGAGCTTAGCTGTAGGTATGTTCCCATCCCTCTGTGTTTACATTCTATGCTTTGGGGACGAAGCATGCTTTTTAAAAAGGGGCGGGGTGTACTTGCATTTTTGGGTTTTTTATCTGCCTAAGGGTTTCTCTTTTCGTGTTTTTTTTCCCTCAGGCATGCTATCTAGTAGAACCAGTATGTTAAGAATTTTATTTTTGTGATTTTTGTTTAATTAGTAAGTAGCTTAGGAGTACTCGACCAATAAATTGCACTAGTTTTGGATTTGTAAAAATTTACCTTGTTTAAAATTTTTTAATGATTAGATAGTACTTGTGATTGCGAGCATGATTTCTATGGATATTTTGGTGTCATTTAGTGTATTAGCATGAATAGTTTTGTTAAGCCATGTATAAACTGAACAAGTAGAATGAATGCAAGACATGTACCATGAGTGAGTGATGTCTAATACTTAGTTCAATACTGTGTAGAGGATCTAGAACTTTCTCAGTTGGTCTTTACATAGATTTTAGGATGGTTGGTTAGGAAAGGATCATAGGCTATTTTTGTATAGCCCATTTTTAGCTTAAATGACCCTATCAAAATTATATGATTCCCCTGATCTCGATTTTGAGCCTCAAATAGACCATTTTTCTTTGATTATCCAATTAACCGTACTCATTTTTATAATGAACCTATTTTGGCCCTGGTCCCTCCTTGGACATTGTGAACCTCAATATAGGAAAAATGCCTAAGTTGAGGGTGGCTAGAGTAGGGGGTGCATAAATAATGGGAAGGTGAAAAAGGAAGAGAAAAGAAAAAAGGTAAAAGTAAGGTGTGGTATGACAAAAAAAAGAAAAAGAAAGAAAAATTGAAAAAGAAAATACAAAAAGAGAATGATTCATGAAAAGTTTGAAGAAACACACCACACTCATACAAGTGTATAAAAAAGGTGAAAAGGGAGAAAAAAGTGGAAAAAGTAAAAAGGATAAAAGAATGGAGCCGCATGTATGTAGTGCCAAGGAGGGGTTTAGTCACTCAAAAAGATTCCATTTCTATCATACCCATCCCGAAAGCCTACATTACAAGCCAAAGCAAGTCCTATAGTGATCCTAGCCTGACCATCTGACAAATCGAAGTACAGAAAATAAGGGCAAGCCTATAATATCTAATATGCAATATTTGAAACTTCTTTGTATGAGTGAGAGCCTTTCTTGCTCAGTCCCATATTTCATATATTACTATATCTGTGAGTGGGGGACTTCATTTGCTGTGAGGGTATATGGTTTGTGTTTTATTCTGCTAGCTGTCTGTGTAAAAAACATTGGTGATGATTTAACTATCTGTTAATATCTAGATGACATATCTTGATCCCTATTTATCATGTCTTGTGGTTTCTTGAAGTGCATGTGCTGATTCGATTCACGGGAAAAAGGGTCAAAAGCTTTTTGAGTTTATGGTGCAAAGTTTTGGTTGATGTTGGCTGTAGTATCCGATGTTTTTTTACTAGTTAAGTGTCATGTTTTGTTTTTATTTTCTTTGCCTAAGGCATGCAAAAGTCTTAAGTTGAGGGTGTTGATGTGCTGTGAGTTTACAACACTTTTTGATGCTTAAAATTGAGAAAATAGCATGGACTTAGGTATGTTTATATGGATATGAGACACTTTTACTTTGATTTCAGGGAAAATAAGTGTTAGCAAAAATGTGCAAATGAAGCCTAAAAATGCAGAATAATAGCCAAGTACAAGTCTCAATACGAGTCATACCTTGATTGTATGAGACGTACTGAGAACCGTGGTGAAAGTCAGAAGGCTGGATTAAGAGGAATGCAACATACAACTCTCAGTACGAGCCGTAACTGGAGTCATGGAATTGTTCAGAGAAATTTGCACAAAGGCTGTCTTTTGGTACGGATGGACTCACGGATTATAGCACCAACATACGGCCTGTACCATGAGATGGTGAGATTCAGGAGATCCTTCAAGACTTGGCAGAACTTCAGACACTGCAAACAGTATGAGTCATAGGAGGAAGGTACAAGTCGTACCCAACACCCGTGGAAAATTTCAGAAGATGTCAGAGTTCTCAAGGCCAAGCCACGGATGCATTATACGACTCGTAAGACTGTGGTACGAGTCGTACCATCCTGCCAACACTTAGACAATTCTGCAGTAGCCAAGGACGTACGAGAAGTAGGTACGACCTGTACAATACTACTACAGGTCGTAGGTCCAGTTGTGACACAATCGGCGCCAGATATGGAAATTTTCTATCAGCTTAGAAAAAGGTTTCTAATGTCTGTATAAATAGCTTTTATGTTTTATTTTAGTTAGAGAACATAGAAACGAAGTAGTAGATGTGTGAAGAATATTTTTTGTGAATTTTTATCAAGGTTTGGAGAGCAATTCTTAGGATCAAACTCTTGATTTCCTACATTGTTCTTGAGATTGTTCTTTGATATTCAGATCTGGTTTTCTTTCAATTGTTGCTGTAAGTATTTAATTATGTGTTTGTCTATGAATGCAAATTATAACTTACAACCATTAGAGGCTAAAACGTCCACAAGTAGGAGTTGTGGGAACCATGGTGGAATAACGAAATAAGGTTACACAAAAGTGATTCAAAACCAATGCTAAAAGCTTGTATTGTATTCTCTTTATCTTTAAATGTTTCTTAACAGTGTACAACATTAGGACTTAGCAGAATTCTTTACTTGCTTGAACCTAGAGAAGTAGAGATTAGTATAAGAGAATTACAACAAAACCTTGTTTTTTATGATCATTGTATTAACTTGAGTTGTTGTCCCAGGATAGTTAAATTTAGAATATAGTGATAACGGTTAGTTTGAAATCTCTCATGAGACCTAACCCGGTGATTGAGTATACTCATCCAATAGGGACGAACAAGTCATTTCGATGAACCCTAGTTATCAGTTCTACAAGTAAGCATTGGGATTGATCGCGTGTGTAAACCCGAAGTAGTTATGAACCTATGGGGAGCACTTAACCTAGTTGTTAGCAAATCTTGATTTAAATCACAATTATAATCTTTTCTTTAATATTATTTTCTTTGAAACTCCCCAATTTGGAGATAACTCACCAACAATTATCAGCATTATTCTAGATCTTACCCTATTTCCTGTGGGTTCCACCGCAACTTCTTAGTTGGGTTCTTTATTGACAACGTCCGCTCATACTTTGTCAGGAAGTGTGAGTTTGAGCGTTATCAACAACATTCTTAAAAAATTTACCCCAATAGTTCAAAAAGAAAAACCCACACCATCACCCCATTATCAACCCAAATTCAAGCATAAGGACATGGATTTAGCAGCCACGTAGTATAAATGACACTATAGAGAGATGAGGTGAAGATTACCTGATAAAAAGGAGTAAAAATCGTCGGGAGTCGGGAGAGTCTTCGAGATTTTTGAAGTGAAAAGTAGAAAAATGAACTCCAAAAATCATTCAGCATTTGATTTTCAGTTCCGCTGCAGCGGACCTATTTCTGCTACGGCGGGATTGCTGCCGCGGACAAATCTAAATCAGTGACTTTTCAAATTCCCCCGTGGGTCAGCCACGTTTAAAGTCCCTGTTAAAAGAAGTTCTATTAGAGTCGGTGGCGTCATAGGGGTTGCATAGGACACGAGTAAAATGCTGTAAGACACTAGTGAGGAATTGGGAGACTCGGGGTAGGTGGCTCGAGCCAACACGAAACTAGCAAGTAGGAGTAAAGTGCACGGGAACCTCTTCTGACTATAGTATAAGAGAAAACGAAATGGTAAAGATATTCGTACACCAGGTGATATGCCTCTTGGCATCTTAGTACCTCAAAATAAGGGTCTAATAGGAATACCGATCCAAAAACCTAGGAGTAATGTCGGTAAGACCGTAGTATTGTTAAGGGATTGAGATTATGACCCCGTGTCAAGTTAACCATGGGACAATAGAAAACCCCTGCCTGATTCATGGAGCCATTCAAGGATGAACATATTTTTAATTGGTATCTGATGTAACGACCCTTCTGACCGTTATAGCACCTTGACGACATAGATGTGAAAATTTTTATTTTTTCGTGGGTCTGGGTTATGCTATCAGATTAAGAGGTTAATTGGTGGATTATATTTAACATGGGCTAAATTAATATCAGGTGGGCCCAGGCATAGGACAGCTGCGGCGAACAGCGCCATGCTGTAGCAAGACCGTGGTAGCGGAAGACCCCTCACTACAACAGGCGACACAAACTAGAAATCTGTAATTCTTTCCAAGTTTGGAC
>JACEIK010004897.1:32089-47906 GCA_018107945.1 Datura stramonium
GCCGGAACCTAATGTTGTGGAAGTATAATGCATGATGTGAATCTATAGATACTCACTAATGTAAGATGTTTGAAGAAATATTGATGTGGCTCCATGATGAAATGAATTATGATGATAAAGCATGAGAATGATATTTCAGAATGTTGGGCTTGTTGCTAGTAGAAAGTAGCCCCAATCCCTTCGAAATGAATGTTGTATGATGAAAGCAGTGTATGTTATGTTTTTGACTAGCTGTAGTAGCATAGAATAGATATACAATATCAGACCAATATTCCTCATGTTCTAGTCAGCCAGAGACTCTCCATAGCCGAGAATGTTTCCCTTGGTTATCTCGGGATCCTCCATAGCAGAGAGTGACTCCCTACTTCAGTCGGGATCCTCCATAGCAGAGAGTGACTCCCTACTTTAGTCGAGATCCTCCATAGCAGAGAGTGACTCTCTAGTTCAGTCGGGATCCTCCATAGCAGAGAGTGACTCGCTAGTTCAGTCAGGATCCTCCATAGCAGAGAATGACTCCCTAGCTCAGTCGGGATCCTCCATAGCAGAGAGTGACTCCCTAGCTCAGTTGGGTTTCTCCCTAGTAGAGAATGACTCCCTTAGTTATGTTATTAGCATGATCCAGTTCCGTATGATTCAGATTTTAGCTTATAAAAGATTTAATATAATGAGAATCAGACTTAGTTATTAGCAGTGATCCAGTACAGGGTGTGCTTCTAGTTTCAAATTCATCTTTTATTAAACATTCAGAACTTGACCCTTATGCATGAGTTCGATGATGTTTCATAAAATGGGATCCAAAGGAAAGTTTCATGTATATATATGTGTATGTTAATCATAAGAGGATAGTTGCATGTTAATCTGTTATGTTGATGTACTTGGTTATTTCCTTATCGTATAATTATATATTTAATTTTCTATGTTATCCTGTATGCTCAGTACATTCCAAGTACTGACCATACGCCTTTTGTGCTATATCGTTTAATGATATATATTTAGGTCTCCAGACTCAGCCTCGTGGTTAGATACGTTTCCTTTCCTCTCAGCTACCAGTGGTGAGTCCTTAACTCCCGAGGATGTGATTTATGTTTATGCCCTCCTTATGTTTCAGTTTTAGACTCTTAGGAGTTAGCTGGGGGCTTGTCCCAGCAACTCATCAGTTTAGTAGAAGGCTTTCAGACTTGTCTGAATACACTCAGTGTTGTATCAGAGTGTTATAATTATATTTTTGGTTCTTGTTTAGACGCTTGCAGTTAGCTTCTGCTTACTTAAGTTGTTGGTTGATTATAATGCTAAGTGATGTGCTATGATTATGCCATGGGTCGGCTTGGAGCCTTTCGGGGTTCCTTGTCCCGTGTTACGGCTAGGGTGTGAACTCAGGTCGTGACAAAATTGATATCAGAGCAAAGGTTTAGAGTGTCCTAGGGTGTCTGAAAGCCGCGTTAAGTAGAGTCTTCATCATAGGTGTGAAGCGCGCCACACTTATAACGAGGAGACGTTTTAGGAATGTTCCTTTTTTTATTCATGATTCTTATCGTGCATAGAGTATGAAGCTCTAAAAAGTTCCTTCCCTGACTCATGCTTTACAAGCTGATAGATAATGCTTCCTAGATGAGAAAATGTAAGAATAAATTGTAATGATTGCCAGCAGGTACCACCAACCCGGCGAACCCGATGGACGACCATGTTACCCATGCCGAGTTTCGGGAAACTCTTAATATGTTGGCACAGGCCGTGACCACCCAGATTAACCAGAAAGCTATGGCTCATATTCTCCAGAATGGGAATGTAGCGACGACAAGTGTGAGAGATTTTCTCCGAATGAACACACCCGAGTTCTTAGGTCAAAGGTAGACGAGGACCCGTATGAGTTCTTGGAAGAGATTCAGAATATTACTCACATCATGGGAGTGATGGGAATTGAGAGAGCAGACTTAGCCTCCTACCAGCTAAAAGGAGTTGCTTATATATGGTTTTGTAGTGGAGGGACAGTCAAGGGATTGGAGCAAGCCCCGTAGGTTAGGATGAATCTAAGACCGCGATCCTGGACATGTTTTTCCCTAGAGAGTTGAGAGGCTAAGGTGGCAGAGTTCATTAACCTAAAACAAAATGACATGATAGTTCAGGAGTACGCGTTGAAATTTACCCGATTATCCAAGTATGTCCCAGAAATGGTAGCCGACCAGAGGGCCCGGGTGAGCAGGTTCGTGAATGGAGTGTTAGACTCCTTGGTTAAAGAGTGCAGGGCTGCCATGTTGCACAGGGATATAGACTTTCCATGTTTAGTGATATTCACTAAACAAATGGAGGCGGAGCAGGTGAAGGAAAAGGAGTGAGAGGCCAAGAGGGCCAGAGTAGGAGAAATAGAATTCTATTCGCCAAGGATGAGTGGTGGACATCGCTTACTTTCCCAGCAGAAATCGGCAGCCCCAGCATTTTCTACAGTCAGTGCTCCGTATAAACCTAGAGTAAGGGAGATTATGTATCCGATGTGTATCAGCTCTGGGAAGCACCACTTGGGAGGATGTATGGTAGGATCGGATGTTTGTTTCTGGTGTGGCCATCTGGGCCATAAGTACTGAGATTTCACAGCGGCTAAGTGAGGCGAGAGTAGATCCTCGGCCATCTCTTCAGTAGCTCCGATAGCCCGTTCATTTTAGAAAGGTGCATCATCTAGCTTGGGTGACGGACATCATTAAAATCGCTCCTATATCATAATAGCACACCAGGATAAGGGCAGGTCGCCAGTAGTGACCACAGGTATGTTGTGAATCTTGCGTTACTCCTGTTATGTTGCTAGCCCCAGAACTCTAGTAATGAATAAGGAGCTTTGTGGTTGTTTTTTAGAAGAGGTTGTCGATGTGTGATGCGAATAGCTATTAAGGTAAGACTAGATGTGATGGTTAGAGGTGAAAGGGGGGAGCTAGGAGTTAGTGAATTAGCCTCAACATTAAGAAAGATTCAGGAGCCTTAGAATGATGGCTTTATGCTAAGAGGGAGATGGTAAGTGTGTGAGACTAGTCGAATCCTGAATATGCTAGTTAAGGGAGTTCCAACCCTAGCAGCCGTGATATGTCAATCCCTTCAGGTTCAGATAATTTTTTTTGGTAGCTCAGTTGAACCTAAGTTATGTCCAACCTTATGTGCAGACTCCCAGAGGTTCTAGATAACCATTTCAATTAGCAATGTCGATTTTACTTTACGAATCCTTTAGGTTCATTTTGTGTTATGAATCAATATGTGTGTTAATTCATGTTTCTCAGTATGATCAGCTCGAACTCAGTCTCTAGAATATGCTTAGTATCCCAAAAGACTCAAGTTATCTCATGTATGTGCTCAGTTTAGATGTCATGAATGATTCGTGCTCGTGAGACCTGTAATTGAAGTCAGACCAGATATTATGAATTCTAACCCTGTATCATGAAGTGATTTGAGAGAAAAGGCTCCGTCCGTATCAGTTCAGTGCCAGTTATAGCAGAAGAATCCTTCTCAGTGTTCTATCTAGTTCCATGATAGTTTCGTGTCCTCCAGTCTCTTTTGTGCTATAGCATGCATGATCAGGTTAGATACTCAGTCTGGATGTGTAAGATTAGCCGAAGCCTTATGCTCCATTGTTTTTAGTTGTGAATGATTAATTACGGGATTCAAGGAAGTTTTCAAGGACATCAAGGTAAAGTTTAAGTGGGAGATTCTTCGAAACAGGTATGCGGGTTGTTCAACAAGGATAATCTTCCATCCTTGTGCCCCAAAATTCTTTTATCAAAATTCCCATTTTCAAACTATTCTAGAAAAGCATGACCTAGGGTTTGTGTGATGGGTGATTTTGTTTATATCTCTCTAAATTCCAAGATCCATTATGATTATGAGATTAGTTATGATGTAGAATAACTGGGTTACCTTAAATTATGTGTAGGATGATGAGAAATGTGTGAGATTATAGAACGTCTTCATAAAATGACTTGAACATTGAATGAGGTTTTATTATTGTTCACTTAATCCATGTTTAGATATGTTAAGATCGAATGAATATCCCTAAGAACTTGAATGTGCCATTTATAKACATGTTSAGAAKAAATTAGAGTGTATGGGCTTGAATAATTGAGAGTAAARATATGTGTRTCCCTTATRCTTTTGATGGAATTGATTGGGCATGAGGTAAATTGATGGTAATGGCCTAATTAATGCATCCTTYRCMTGAATTGGWGTAAATCTCGAAATGGGTCTTGTGAAATGAATCAATGTATTCATGTTAAGGTACGAATTGGATCTATGGATCATTAATGACTCTATGATACATGTTGAATGATATGAAGCCGGAACCTAATGTTGTGGAAGTATAATGCATGATGTGAATCTATAGATACTCACTAATGTAAGATGTTTGAAGAAATATTGATGTGGCTCCATGATGATATGAATTATGATGATAAAGCATGATAATGATATTTCAGAATGTTGGGCTTTGTTGTTAGTAGGAAGTAGCCCCAATCCCTTCGAAACGAATGTTGTATGAGAAAGCAGTGTATGTTATATTTCTGACAAGCTATAGTAGCATAGACCAAATATACAATGTCAGACCAGTATTCCTAATGTTCTAGTCAGTCAGGGACTCTCCATAGCCGAGAATGTTTCCTTTGGTCAGCTCAGAATCCTCTATAGCAGAGAGTGACTCCCTAGTTCAGTCGGGATCTTCCATAGCAGAGAGTGTCGACCTAGTTCATTCGGGATCCTCCATAGCAAAGAGTGACTCCCTAGCTCAGTCGGGATCCTCCATAGCAGAGAGTGACTCCCTAGATCAGTTAGGATCCTCCATAGCAAAGAGTGACTCCCTAGCTCAGTTAGGTTTCTCCCTTGTAGAGAATGACTCCCTTAGTTATGTTATCAGCATGATCCAGTTCTGTATGATTCAGATTCAGATTATAACAAATTTAATATAATTAGAATCAGACTCAGTTATCAGCAGTGATCCAGTATAGGGTGTGCTGCTAGTTTCAGATTCAGCTTTTATTAAATGTTTAGAACTTGACCCTTATGCATGAGTTCGATGATGTTTCATAAAATGGGATCCAAAGGAAAGTTCCATGTATATATATGTGTATGTGAATCATAAGAGGATAGTTGCATGTTAATCAGTTATGTTGATGCACTTGGTTATTTCCTTATCATATAATTGTATATTTGATTGTCTATGTTATCCCGTATGCTCAGTACATTCCAAGTACTGACGCCACGCCTTTTGTGCTATATCATATCATGATATAGATTCAGGTATCCAGATTCAGCCTCATGGTTAGATACGCTTCCTTCCCTCTCAGCTGTCAGTGGTGAGTCCTCATCTCGCGAGGGCGTGATTTATGTTAATGCCTACCTTATGTTTCAATTTCAGATTTTTAGGAGCTAGTTGGGGGCTTGTCCCAGCAACTCATCAGTTTAGTAGAAGGCTTTCAGACTTGTCTAGATAGACTCAGCGTTGTATCAGGGTGTTTTTATAATTATATTTTTGGTTCTTATTTAGACGCTTGCAGTTAGCTTTCGCTTACTTAAGTTTTTGGTTGATTATATTGCTAAGTGATGTGCTATGATTATGCCATGGGTCGACTTGGAGCCTTCTAGGGTTCCTTGTCCTGTGTTACGGCTAGGGTGTGAACTCGGGTCGTGATAGTACTCTATTCTAGTTCCTCTTGTACTAGTAAGTTTCAGGTATTGTGAATATTATTTTGTGAAGTTGATTTATCTACTCTTTTTATTAAATTCACTGATGCTATTGATGAATGCGTTTTTGCATTTCTTAACTATGAGTAGCTAAAATCATTAACTAGAGGTGTGTGATGATGAATACTTAATTGGATTGGGTATTGCTAGAGTCATCTTCATGTTGTTCTATTAAGTGTAAATCTATTGGATTCTCTTCAATCTGTTAATGAAGATCCATTTATTAGGATATGGGTCTATTTATTCTTGCTTGATTATTGCTTGGGAGAGAATAATTAAGTATTGGAATAGAATCTAGTAGTGGGCATGGACAAGAGATTGTGAAATTAAGCTAGGAATAGCTGAAATTTCTTTCTCATTCCTTATTGGCAACTAATAGCTAGGAATAGTGTAGTTGCTAATCCAAATCTAATCGGATTGATCTAAGTTTTGTGGTTAGAGTCTTAATAAAACTCTAGGTAGAGATAATCAATAGGCTGAGAAGCTGAGATTACCCACTTCCCGGTATTATTTACAATTATTGAACTCATAAGATGACCTGGCATGTCCCGATCTAATTAGTATTTCATCTGCACCGCACCTCTAGGATTTCATACCCTTGTTTACACTTTAGCTGATCTTGCTATTTTACTTCATTAAATCAACCAATATAATTCTCTGGAAATTTCAACTCTCCCAATTTTATTTGTTTTGATATTAAATCTATGTGGTGCAAACTAAGATCAATTTCTCAATCGACGCTTGAAATTATCATTCCCTAGTTCTCATGCGATTCGACCCCGGCACTCGTCGGGTTACTTATTTTAATACTTCGGCCGTGTATATTTTTTGAATTGAGGAATATATTTTGGACGTTATCAAAAATAGCACTGTTGTCGGGGACTAGCACTTGATGATCTTGTGTTGATTTTTAATTTGAAATAGTTTTGCATTGTAGTTACTTAATGTGAATTGATGTGTTGTTAGGAGCTCATAACCCCATGAGTCATCACTCCCAAGTAGGGGACAGCTCAGTAGATGGTAACATGGAACTCGAGGAAGATAATCTGGTGATTCCGCAAAGTTGCAGGAGCTATTCGCCTACCACCAACGGTAGGAAATTGTCACGCCCCACCTTGAGAGGTATGACTGGCACCTGGTTCCCTATTGGTCTGAACTAACCTGACTGAACTGGGGCACGTTTGAACCTTAATTTAAGAAGCAAACGGGCTATATCTCGGTTGTAAGTACATCCTCTAGCCGACAAGGCCACCTATAAAAGAAGACAGCTGACCACAACAATGCAATAATAGGGACCCTATGCTGGCAGACAAGGCCACCATGCTATCTAGTTATAACTGAAAAGTAAGTCAGGCATTAAACTACACTATGGCCGACAAGGCCGCCAACTAACAGCTAAACAAGGCCCCACACAGCCAACACAGGAAATAAAGCATACACGGGCCCTACACGGCCAACAGCAACTAATCACAGGGAATGTACAATAGTTCTGCAAGCCTCTAAGATGATATAATGGTCGAGACACAACCCCAACCTACCCAAAAACTGTACATCAAAGTACAAACCTCTACTAACTTTCAACTCCGGAGGGAAGGAGCTGAATAAACTACTGACTTCAGCTGGAGGCTAGGAACATCCCGAACCGTGTCTATCAGCACCTGTAGGAAAGTAATGTAGCGCCATGGGTGGGCGTCAGTACAATATGTACCGAATATGTTAGGCAGAAAGATAATAATTGACTGAAAGCTGGTAAAACTACAATAATTAAAGGAAAAGAGTAAGGATTTAACCTGATTACCTTCACTTCCTGATTATTTAAACAACAAGTCTATATAAGCAAACAAGAACCTAACCGAGCCCCCATAAGCCTGGAAGGTACAAACAACACATAAGAACCTACCTGGGCCCCCATAACTCCCGGCAAGTGCAAATAGGGTCCGCTCCTACTACCTGGGTACTAAATATGGTGTGTACTATAACTCGTGATGGCCCTCACGGCCAAGATCTGGTGAAACTCATAACGGCCCTCGCAGCCTTAATCTGATGGAACTCAATACGGCCCTCATAGCCTCAGTAAATGGAACTCTGTATGGACCTTGCGGCCTCAATAAATGGAACTCAAATGGCCCTCGGGGCCTCAATAAATGGAACTCTGCATGGCCCTCGCAGCCTCAATAAATGGAACTCAAAATGGCCCTCGCGGCCTCAGTAAATGGGACTCTGTATGGTCCTCGCGGCCTCAATAAATGGAACTCAAAATGGCCCTCGTGGCCTCATTAAATGGACTCAATATAGCCCTCGCGGCCTCAATAAATAGAACTCTGTATGGGATAACATCGAAGTAAGACCATTCTAGCTAGATTAACTCAGACAAGAATTACTATTTTGTCACCATAGGCGCAATTCAGTTTATAACAGCTGACACCAACAGATTTACTCTAAAGTACTATAGACACGCGGATTGTACTAACTTTATGACAAATGTAACTTGCCGAATGGATAGCCTTCCATACCTGGATTGCCGATTTCTGATTAATCAATGAGTTTTAATTCGTATTCAATAGCCCTTTCCAATTGCAATAGTATTATTGGGAAAACGAGACTAGTTTCAGTACTAAATTCGGCGAAAACGATAACTTTTAATACTAATATTAACTATACTTCAACTTAACGAAATACGGCCGAAAATGTATAATTCCCCGAGAGGTCAGAAGGGAGAAATGCTTACTTGAAGCTTGTGATCATATAGAAATTAGTTTGAAGCAATTCTGACAACTTTTTCTCAGCGGGGCTACGATTTTCCGGGTGAATTTCACGAAAATAACTTTGTATTAGTGCTTCCTGCGGGCTTCGAACTCCATACCCGAAGTTAATTTGAATTTGGACGGCGTTTGATCGCTTAAACGGATGGAAAATACTTAATTTCCTCTTCTCACACTCTCTCTGGCCGAAGCTCTCTTTGAAAATGAAATAAAATTGAATGGAAGGACTATATATATACATTAGAGTGGTGAACTAGGGAGGTGTAACATCCCGGATAATTTGAGCGATAAAATCGTGCTTTCAAGGTAGGATTAAGAGTAACTTATAGGCTAATAAGGAAATGTTATGAGTTATTTGAGTCACTCTATGATCATATTTAAGATTGGACGTTGATCAAGTTGTGGAACAAAATTCGGAAAAAGTTATCGCAAAATTTTCTTCTTGAGATTCCTTGAAATTTAGGTCAAATGTCTCGATGCTTTTCTCCCAATCTATAAGGAGTTAGGGGGTGTACGACCTATAAAATTAAATATCTATGAGTCCAGTTTCCCATGCATCAAACCATTTTCCCATCTGACTTCGGAGTAGAGAGATATTTGTATATTCGCGAGACCGTGCAAGAAGGCACCTCACAAGGGTCTAAGGCGGTGGAGAACTATAAATAGCCCCTTGGTCGGTTGTTCTTAATCCAAATTCATTTCCAGCAAGTTTATTCATGAGAAACCTCTCTCTTACTATCCCTTAAGTGTTCTAAGTATTCCTAAGGTAGGAAGTCATGGTTTAACATGATTTTGATGTCGGGAAGTCGGGAGCTTGGCGTAGTCCATGGTTTGGTGTTTTTACCGGGCTGTTGGTGGCTGTTTCGGTGGTGAAGCTGTTGGTAATCCTTCTTTATTTTGTTCTCATTAGTTTTTAAGGTTGATTATAGGTGTGTTAATGCTGGTAGGTTGTTTTCTTGGAGTTTCTACTGTCGAATTCCTATGAATCTTGTCGGGTAAGCTTCATTTGTCTTGTTTTATTATTGAGTTGTGTTGGCTTCGTTTTGGCAGAATTTTGGACTGAATGTAGGCATTAGGTTCATGGTGTTGAAGGCTCAAGTTCAGCTAGGCTTGAATATAAGGTATGTTAGGCTGTCCCTCCCTTTGTCGGCATGAATCCCATAGTCATTGTCGTCCGTGTTGACGTATGTGTTGGTTGTTTTGTGATGGCTTGTGTTTCTGCTATTATTGAACTCTTGTTCTGCTGTTTATATGGTGATAATGTTGTGTTTAAGGTTCTGGTTTGGTTGGTGACTCGGGCTCGAGTGCGGAGAATCATAGTCATGGCAAATTGTTAGGTTCGTGTCGTGAGGCTATGTGTGAGGCATGTGGTTCTTGTAGAAAGTTGTGGGATGTTAGTGTGAATAATATTAGGTGATGATATTTAAAGGTGAATGAGGGATTATAGTGCTTAAGGTTGATGGTTGTGACGATCTTTTGTTATATTTGAATCGGCGATCGTGTCGACCGTGTCGATGGCACGTGACGGTCGTGGTGACACTTGGGCTGATTTGGTTGTGTCCCTTGATGTTAGTGGTAAGTAGAGTGGCGTGTGGGATGTTTTTAATTCTTGGTGATAGACTGGTTAGGATGTTAATCCTTAGCTCGGATAATGGCTTGTCGGTGGACGGCTAGACGTGAAAGAATAGTAGTATGTTGTATTAGTCGGGTTGTGGGGTTTGAGAGCCGATTGTCGGCTGTTTGATCATGTATTATTATTGTTTTTTTGTGTGTGTGTGTTATGTTTGAGTCCTTGTGGCTTGTGGATACCCGATGCAAGAGATATTTTCTGGCTAGGGGTCGAGTCCGAGGTGCCTTGTGGCTTGTGGATACCCGACGCACGAGAGTGTTTCCAGTTGAGGGGTTGAGCCCAAGGAGTGAAATGACCTACAGGGTTGAGAATGATGTCCTCCATAGTCGAGTTGAGAAATGATTCGAGAGTGGTCTGACATGTCTAAGCCTTCCTAGGATCGCGATTGGTTCTCCAGATGGATTGAGCTCTGCTAACTGTGCGCAGCCAAGAGAGTGTCCGACAGTGCTTGATTGATGATGTTGATTAACTGGTGTTTACTTGTGATTTGTTTGGCATTATACTATGGTTGTTGCTTGTGTTATTTTTTATCTGATAGCAGTGGATGCTAGATGTTGGCTGGTGTTAGCTAAGGCCATTGAGAGATCTAAAGGCGATGACAGGTGATCTGTGTCGGCTAGGTGTTGTTGTGTTGTTGTTGTTTACTTTTGGATTTGTCGAGCTTATGGGAGCCAGGTAGGTTCTATTTGTATGTTTCCTTGTACTTTCTAGGATTATGGGGGCTAGGTAGGTTTTATGTGTTTACTTAATTTGAGTTCTCCTTCTGCAATATCTGGTATATCTGTTGATATCTAATCTGAGTCTTCCAGTTGTTTCTACCTTTCATGCTCGGTACATTATTGTACTGACGCCCTAGTCGGGGCACTACATTCATGCCTGCAGGTGACGGTGGGCTGTTAGATCAGGTTATTGGTTGATGAGTGGAGTTCCAACTAAGTCGGTGTGCTCCAGTTCTTTCGAAGTTGCTAGAGGTTGAGTTATCGATAGTTCGGGGCCTTGTCCTGAGCAGTTGATTTCTATTATATTTTTAGAGACTCATAGTCATTAGTTGTGGGTGTGGTGTCATTGTTATAGGTCAGGTGGACCATTTTGTATATTTGTTCTTCTATTTTGTGGCCTCAACGACATATTGTATTTATTTTTCTTGGTTGGTCAGGTGAGCTAGCTTCTCCTATAGTCTATGATCTCGTTATGATTGTATAGTTGTTGTGTTGTTGAACCTCATTGGTTCTGGCCTTTGTTTTATATTTTGGGAGTCGGATATGCTCATATCAAGGGTGGCATCAGGTGTCAGTCACGCCTCCCCGGGTTTGGGGTGTGACAGGAGGCGCCTTGCGCCAGCCATCGTGGCAGCCCTAGTGCCGCGTCGTGCCCCCCTATACGCCAGGGATTCCCCTGCATCGTGCTTGTCATCACGCCAGTGAGCTGGCGCATCGCGCTTGCCTTTCGCGGCCTGGCCTCGCTCGACATGAATTCCGAGACTTCGCTACACGCATCATACTCCCTTTATTTATCTCAAAAATCTACGCATACGCTTACTAATCGTTAACCTTTACGGGGTGTAACAGAAATGCAGTGTTTCATGTCACCAGCACAATGCTTCACTTGTTGCAAATGAAGGGGCTCTTTGGAAGAAAATCAAGTGAGGATGCAAATCGCCATGCGAGGATTTTCTTGGAAATATGCCTACCCGTCAATATAACAAATATCAGCCAAGAGTCCATCAGGTTGAGACTCTTTCCTTTATCATTGATGGGAGAAGCAACAATGTGGTTAGAGGAACTCCCGCCGGGATGTATTACTTCATGGCAAGAGCTAACTGAGGCCTTCCTAGACCGCTTTTTCCCTCCATCAATGATGCTTCAGCTGAGGGATGATATTACAAATTTCAGGCAAGAATTGGGAGAGCCTTTACATGAGGTGTGGTTAAGGTTTAAAAAGAAGGTAGCTCTATGCCCAAATCATGGATTTCCAGATGGAGTGCTTCTCCAAAGCTTCTATAGATCCCTTGATTAAATTAACAAGTCTCTGGCAAACAACCTAGCAGGTGGTTCTATTATGGACCAAACATACGGGTTGGCCAAAGCTCTCTTAGACAGAATGACAAAGACCAACAAGGCTTGGCACACAAGAGAAACAAGTGTGTCCACTCATGAGATTAGTTCAAGTGCATTGGCAGCGAGTTGCAAAAAGGGGATGAAAAGCGGGATGAAAATCTCGCCAAGATGATGACACAATTAGAATTAATGACCAAGCACGTGATGGGAGCAGGGCTAAAGGCAGTAAATGTAATGGTAATGCAAGGTCCCTTACAATATGAAGGAGAGTCATCACCACCGAGATATGATGAAGAATGCCAATATATGGGCAACCAAATGGGAGGCCCTCGACCTGGCTTCCAAGGAGCAAACCAAGGCCTGTGGCTCCTAAGGGATGATAACCAATGTTAGAGGAATCGTGAGTCTCAAGGATGGCCTGAAAGAAATGAGAGGTGGAGAAATAGAGAGCCAAACTAAGAAGGTGATCGTTATCATCGAAGCTCAAATCCATATATTCCACCTCCTAAGGTTGGAAATACTCAAAATCAACCATGGGTAAGTGATGCGGGTAGCTCAAAAATTGAAGAAATGTTATCAAGAGTTTTGAAGAAGGTGGAGTCAACCGAAAGTGGGGTGAAGGAATTAAGAGGGGAGGTGTCTAACCTCGCCCAAATAGTGAATTCACACTTAGCTTCCATCAAGCATTTGAAAGCCCAAATGAGTCAACCATCAGCTCAAATGAACCCTAGGATAAAGGGAACACTACCTAGTCATACAATGCAAAATCCAAAGAAAGATGGTCAATGTATGGGTATTGTCACTTGAAATGGCAAGGTGATTGGTGATACCCCGGGGAAGCCTAGTGAAGTGAAGAGCCCGAAAGTAGTTGACGAAGATGAAGTTTATAAATCGCCAATGACTCCGGAGAATGAAGAAAATTTTGAGGAAGAAAAAGAAGGAATGGATGATGAGATTCGCATTCATGCTGATGATGATGAGGCGGGCATGAAGGCCCTGATTGATGATAGGGTTGACTTAAAAATCCCACCTCCTTATCCACAGTGGCTGACCAAGAAGAAGAAGGATGATCAGTTTAAGAAGTTCGTTGATATGTTTAGCAAGTTTTCCATAAACATGTCGTTAGTGGACGCTTTGCTCCAAATGCCTGGTTATGCCAAGTTCATGAAAGATTTGTTGAAAAAGAAAAAGGTGGTTGATGTTGGCAATGAAGAGAAAACGCACCATGTAGTGCGGTGATGATGAGTAACCTTTCCCCAAAAAGGGAAGATCCCAGAGCCTTTATAATTCCAGTACAATTGGGATTTGTGTGTTCAAGAAGGCCTTATNAACAGACACGCTATGACAGTCAGGACGGGATTTGTGTGTTCAAGAAGGCCTTATGTGACCTAGGCTCCAGCATAAATTTGATGCCCCTGATCATTTTTAAGAAGGCCTCGGAAGCACGATACTGACGTTGATGCAGTTGCTAATGGCAGACAGGTCAATCAAAAGACTAGTGGGGGTGCTAGAAGATGTGCTGGTGAGAGTGGACAAGTTTATTCTACTGACCGATTTTGTTATTTTGGATTGTGAAATGGATGTAGAAGTTCCCATTATTTTTGGGAGACCACTGTTGGCTACGGGGAGAACCGTGGTAGATATGGAGCTTGGAGAGTTAAAATTTCGGGTTGGCAGTGAAGAAGTTACCTTTAAAGTGTGTCCATCAGCTGAAACTCCACCCGAATGCAAGGTAGTTGGAGTATTACAAAATGAAGAGGAGGATAAGGGAGTGGAGCTGAGAGAGATGGAGTCGGATGATAATCCGTCAGAAATGAGGAATTAAAAAAGGACTACGTCGTGCCATGATGTTAAATAAGGAGCTTCTTGGGAGGCAACCTAAGTGTTTAGTGAGTTATTTGATATTTTTGTTGTTTTTGTTTGTGTAGGAGTTGAGACATGAGGAGCAAAGGGAGGAAAAATCATGAATTGAAGAATCGGCGGTCCATCGGTGAACCGCCAAATCAAATTCATGGGCCGCCGGTGTATCACCAGTAGGAAGCAGAAAACCTGAAGCTCGGCCACAGACTCAGCGGGTGACCGGTGAAACGCAGGTGCAATTCGCGAACCGCCGGTGTATCGCCGGTAGGAACCAGATCACTAGGAACAATACATGGTAAAATAAATCACAGCGGCGAACCACCGGTATATCGCCGGTCAAGGGCATAGTGAGTATAAAATGGAATTTGAAAAGATTGGCCCACAAAATCCCAAATACCTACTTAGCCACCCTATTATGCAAATATTCCCATAACTTCCCTTTTTCCAACACTTTTCCTTCCATTTTTGTCTTTCCATTACCCAACTTTCCCAATTTCCCACATTCCTCCACTTTCCCACCTTTCCACCTTCAAACTTCCCACCAACACACCCACATTAAATTCTTCACCTTCCCCCTCAACCTATCACATTCCCACTCTTCACCTATAAAAACCCCTCCATATTTCACTAACACAATCACTTTACTTATAATCTCTACACTATACTCATCTGAAGGTGCCATTGCAAGTTTGAGTTATTTCCCTTTTTGAAGTAACGAAGTGTGCAAGTAGTCTTCAAATTTGGTAACAGTACTCTTGCTCATGTTTTAATTTTATTATTGGTACCTGATTCTTTAGGAGTAATATTCAATTTTCCTTCCTTGTTGAACTCTTGAATGTGTTATGCGTGTTAAATGGAATGGATATGTGCTTTTGTGGTGAATCTATGAATAGGGTGAAGTTTGAGTAACCCATTTGCATAAAGCACGACGTTTTGCCCGATGATAGACCGAGTGAAGCAAATCTTAAGGGCTAAATGTCATAAATATGTGTGAATGGAGTAGTGTTGCTGGTAGTATTTTTGATGTGAAGGTGTGTTAATGGGTACCAGGAATAATGAGTTGAAAATTTGGGAACAGCAATGGCCGGCGATTCGCCGGTCAGATTCGGCGAATCGCCGATGGAGCGCCGATCTGTCACGCCCCACCTTGGGAGGCATGAATGGCACCTGGTGCCCTACTAGGACCTGATCTACTGAGCTGACTGAGGCTAAGCACCTCTGGTGCAAGGCTGACTCTAACTCTAGAATCAAGAAACAACGGGCTATATAGCGGCTGTAAATACAACCCCCAGCCGACAAGGCCTATAGCCACCTGTGAAAGTAAACTGCTAACCAGAGACAAACAATCATAGGGAGTCCTATGTGGGCCGACAAGGCCACCATTATATCTAGTTATAACTGGAAAGTAAAATCAGATACTAAACTAAGCTATGACCAACAAAGCCACCAATCAACAGCTAAACAGGGTCTCACACGGCCAACACACATAGTCTAAAACATATATGGGCCCCACACAGCCGATATTATTTAACCACGGGGAAGTAACACAATCTGCAAACCTCTAGGAGTAATAAGATGGTCGGGCCAGGGCCCGGCCTGCCCATACTGTACAAACAAAAGAAATAAACCTCTATCACACAAGCTCCGAAAGAAGGGAGATGACGGCTCTGTACGGCTGACTGGAACTACGAGGGACCTGCTCCTCGTCTATCTACACCTGCAGGCAAGTAATGCAGCGCCCCAGAAGAGGGCGTCAGTACCACAGGTACTGAGTATGTAAAGCAGTAACTTTAAATAAC